>WBNO01004550.1:0-26848 GCA_013400575.1 Peucedramus taeniatus | reverse complement strand
TTTTTTTGGTTTTTAATTCAGTAGTAAGAATATGGGTGAAGGTCCTAGAGGGAACGCCATACGAGGAGCGGCTGAAGCCGCTCGGTTTGTCCAGCCTGGAGGAGGCTGAGGTCAGAGCTCACAGCAGTTCTGCAGCTTCCTCTCAAGGAGGAGGGGCAGGCCCTGATCTCTGCTCTGTGTGACCAATGACAGGACCCAGGGAACGGCTGGAGCTGTGTCAGGGGAGGATTAGGGTGAATTTTAGAAAAAGTTTTTCACCCAGAGGGTGGTCGGGAACTGACCGGGCTCTGCCGGGCAGTGGTCACAGCACCCGGCCTGCCAGAGCTCCGGCAGGATTCGGCCAGCGCTCTCGGGCACAGGGTGGGATTGCTGCCGTGTCCAGCGTAGGGCCAGGAGTTGTACTGGATGATCCCTGCGGGTCCCTTTCAGTTCCAGACACTCTGTGATTCTGTAATAACTGTGTCCCTCTCAGCTTTGGACACAGCGCTTGTTTGCTTTGCCTCAGGAGTGCACCTGACCCACCAGCCCAGGTGTCTGGACCAGCTTAAGACTCAGAGGTGCTTTTTAATTTTTAAGCTTCCTTCATTATCCAAGTTTTCCCACTCCTTAACTTCACATGCATGAGCCCTTTGTGCTTCCTCCCAGCAGGTAGCTGAGGGTTCAAGGAAAAGTGTTGGGTTGTCCTAGGCCTTAAAGAATTACAGGATCCCAGGCAGAATTACATCCAGGATTGTCAAATAAATGTAAATTAATGAAACACCTGAATTCAGAAGAAATTGACCAGGACGTGGGTAGAAAAACTCTGTAGGCTGCATTAAAAAGCTGAGTCCACAGCTACAATTCCTGGGCGTTCTGTCTTTTGTAGGTACACAGATGCTTAAAGGGATATAGGATTTATGTGAGAGTGCATTTTGCCATGGTGTATTATACAGTTCTTTGCTCACCAAAATCACAAAGTTTGCAAAGAATTATCTTAGGTGGCTGAGGAACGCATTACCTTTATTGTATATTCTGTCTCTTCAAATTGATATCCAGAGTTGTCTCTTTGCTAAGTCTGTTTTTTTCTCCTAATCATTTCTTGAGGCTTGCAGGTGTGTGTCCTCCAGGATGTGCTCTGAAGATTTCAGCAAAAGAGAAAGAGAGAGCTTGGCTCAACCACCAGAGAAACTCTGCAGCCCACACCCAGGCAATTCTGAACCTTTTTTTCTCTGCAAGACCTGTGTGGAGTCTCCCAAGCAGGAAAACTCCCCTCAGAAGTGGCACACTGAGAACTCTCCCCAGCCAGCCACAGAATCATCCTCGTGCCTGCTGCTGCCTTCTGATTGAATTACTCCTTTCATTTGTTTGTGTGGGTGCCTTTTTCCAGCAGTGGATCAGCTCCTGCAGCTGAGATTCCCATTCCACATCACTGCATTTACAGTCAGCAACAAGGAAAGGGATGCTTCAAATTCCCAGGAGCTGACTCTGGATCATGTCTCTCTTAGTTTGGTGTCAGACCTCTGGGACATTTTATAAATAGCCAGTGCATCTTCCCACTGCATTTTTTAAGTTCCTAGCAGCTGGCAGTGAGTTGGAGTTGGTCATCCTGACTGGAAAACTGCTTCTCTTCTCTCCAGAAAAGGGCAACTTAATGTCTGAAGTGGGCTTAACCTCTCCCCCTGTCCTTGGCACCTCCAGCAGCTGCAGAGGCACGTTTTCTGTTTGGTTTTGTGAATCATATCTTGAGATACCTTGCTTTCTCTGCCTGCTGCACAGAGTTTGAGTGCCTGAACACATCTGGAACCCAGCACAGTGTAAGCAGGAGAGAGCCTGTCCCATGCTGTGAGTATCCCACATGGATTGGGCTGCACTCTTAGTTCACCAAACTCTGGGCTGCAGCAGCTGAGTGGCTGGTATGCCCCTTTCCCTTGAAGAACATGCCTCCTTGGGGTGTATGCATATATATATAAATACATATATATATCCCTGGTATGTCCCTTCCCTGCAAAGAGGCCCAGCAGCACCAAGAGCAGGGCCCTGTATCCTGAAGTGCTCCTGCTTCCTGCAGTGCCTTGTGCTATGGTGGGGCTGAGGGGCAGCTGGGACATTAACCTCCCACTCCTCCCACTCCGACATCCTCCTCGTAAACATCCCGTCCCGCTCAAGTCCTGTGCTGTCACATCCTCTCTGCTCTGCCCAGACGCTATTCTGGGGTTAGTTCTATATCCAGAGCACACAGCTGGGTATGCCAAAATCCAGGCAGGCAGCAGGACAGAACAGTAACTTGGTTCAGCTGCTGACATATCACAAGTACTGCAGAGGAGGGGAGTTGTTTAAAGGTCTTCTTAAAACTGAAATCATCTGCTTGAGCCCTCCTTGGAAAGCCAGTTTGCTTCCCTAGGCATGTTCAGCAGTTGTACCTTACTCCAAGCAGATGCAAACCTGTGCATATGGCATGAAAAACCTTGGTAATAATGGAAGGGAGCAGAACAGAGAGCTTGGAAACTGCAGCACAGTAAGTTTACACAAGCAGCAAGTAAAACACCCATCCCCGGTGAGTCAGTCCTGGCCGTTTCCTTCATTTCCTCCAAGGCTCTCTGTGAACATCCAGCGGTAGCAGCCCTTCTGAAATCAGTCATCTCCTTTCCTGCCTCTTGTTTACAGCTTTCCTTCAGCAGGGAGTAGAGTCCCAGCCTCCAGCACTGCATTTTCACTGCAGCAGGCTGAGAGAAGTGCAGACCCTCCCCTGGCCACAGCTCAGCTTTGGTACCACAGTGCTCTTACTGCTTTTGTAGGTGCCAGCACCTTCTTGAGCTATATCAGGTGCTGAGGTAAGAGATGGAAAAGTGTCACAGTTGCACAATAGTTTGGGGTTTTGAATCTTGAATGCAGCTGTATCATTGCAGAGGTTCCTAATCCCTACAGCCATACCTTTGGATTCAGTCTGGTAGGGCTGAAAGAATGCAGTGGGGTATTAAGTGTGCAAACCATCCCTCAGAGATATGGGTTGGAGCTTCCCTGCTTCAGACTGAGGTGTATCTTGTGCTCTGATTTCCCCACATGACAGCAGCTAGGGAGGAGGACTATTTTTAGCCTTTGTTTCTTGGTTTGTTTACAGGAAATTCTTCATTTGTGGGAGTGAGCTTGGGTCCGTCTTAGTCTGAGAATCTGCTTCAGTGCCACTTCAGCATGCAGTTACAAGGGTGAACTCCTGCTGTTGTCTGGGAGAGACATCATGTATGCCAGGTGTTAAAGAAACTATGGCTTCACACAGACTAATACTGATTTCTGGGATCTTTCCTGAAATTTGTTCAAGAAGATGTCCAGGTGGCTGTGACAGAAAAGTTTAGGAAAATACAGAACTGGGAAATTCCTTCAGGTGATATGGCTAGAAATGTTTTCCTGTGTGAAACTAGTTATAAATCCACATTGCTGACATAACCTGAGTTAATAACAGTAGCTCTGAGACAAAACCCATATTGTCAAAGAACATGAACATCCCAAGACAAGAACAGACCTAAATGGGCTTCCCCCATTTCCTTCTCAAGCATCTTCTCCTGGGAATTCCAAGTAGCCTACAGCCAACAAGTGACCTAGATACGATGCTGTGTCTGCCTTCATGGAGTAAAACCAGGAGCAAAATAATCCACCCAAATTATATATCTTTATAATCCTTATTCAGCTTCATCCAAGTTTGGGTTGTTGTTTTTTTTTCCATACATCCAAAAAGCAGTAAGAATTATTTGTACAAATGATACCTGCATAAGAGCCGTGCAGGGATAGTTTTCTTTTCATGATTAATTATGTACCAGTTAGAGTGAAGGTCTAAGTGGGATGGATTAAGTGTGAATGGCCCATTTAGTGTGTTATACAAATTTTTTCCAAAGTAATTGCAGTGCCTGGCCTGATGTGCTTATCAGGCCATTGTCCTACACAGCTAAATTCCCCTTTTTTAACAGGGTCTGCCAGGAAAATTTAGACAAAAGGACAAGGCTGCCGACTGTCTTGAGACAAAGGCTACTCTTAGGGGAATGAGACTAAGGGATGGTCTGGAGAGTCCCTGCCTGTCAGCCATGAAAGGATGAAAAGGATGTTTTCATTTGCACACATCCTGTAGCCTGACATTGCCCAACAGTTTGCTCGATTATAAGCTCCTGCCTGTTCTAAAGGGTGGTTCTGAACTTGTGGATGTCAGCCTGGGGGAACCTGATGGGCTTTCCCAGCTCAGTTTACAGCTGCAATCCAGACTGATACCAAGGAAAATGACTGTTCATGCCACAGCTTCAGAACGTTGTGGGCTGCACACATGCAAATGTTGGTTTCGTTGACCTTCCCTGATTTTGATGGAATTGGGGGTGGGAATGGCCAGTCTCAAACAGCAAAAGCAGGCAAGATCACCTCAGATGTTACTTTAGCTTTGCCAAGGGTGTAAAATACCTCAGCTTGGCAGAAGGCAAGACAAACTACTGCTCAAAGCATAGCTACAAACCAAAGAAAGAAGAAATCCCCACAATGTATCTCCTGCTCAAGATTTCACATGAACAATTGCAGCAAAACGTGACTCAAAACTTCACATCTATTTGCTTACATACTATTTTTCAAAAGAGAGAAGGAAATAGCATAAAAGTTAGTCCAATTCCATGGATTCCTTTCACAAGCAAGAAGCTCCTTTGAATAAATATTGGGGAAAAGAGGAGCTATACTAAAGGGGTTATAGTCTCTAAAGCAATTACCAACCTTTAATGACACATATTGTGGTTAAAGCAACATGTTTCCTGCTCACCAGTAGCATTTGGCAACACAGTGATGGAATTCTCAGTGGAACAATAGTAAGCTCTTATATTTTTAGGAGGATTTCCCTCAGCCAAACTTGCAGAAATTGCATTTGATATATGTAATGCAATATAACATCACATTCTTTTCTTCCTGTTGAATAAATGGCTTTTTAAGCCCTATTCCCACCTGATTAATATAGGGAGATTTATATGGAAATGTCCATGCAGGTAAATAACATTAAGTTGAATTTAAAGGAGTTTTTTTGAAAATATATAGTGCAGGGAAGTACATTAATGAGGGTATTTTTTTTGTACTTTACACTGAATGTCAGCAGTGTCTTTTACAACAAACAAAATTATTTCAGTAATTTCTGGCCTGGAGTCCACACATATCAGCAAGTCCGTGGGCTACCTGAGGAGGATCCACAAAAGATCCCTAGGAAACACAAGGCAATACCTGTAAACAAAGATTCAAAAAATAAAAGCAGGTTGAAAAACCCCAGTGCTTCATACTATTAAGATGCCTCCAAAAGGGCAGAAAGACATTATGGAGAAAAAAACATGTATTGGGGGAATGAGTAGTCAGACAAAGAGGAAGACAGGAAAGCTTTTAGGGGGATTTGCCTTTTCTCCATTGTCCAAAGTTTTAATTTTTGGTAATCCAGGATCACAACATTGATATATCCAGAAATACCACACACAAATTTTGGAAAATCTTAATGAGAACCGGTTATACCAACATTTCCAAACAGCTGTTCTTTTACAGCAGTCAATGTAAGCAATTCCAAGCTCAGTTACAATTTCAAGGAATTCTTTGGGTTTATCCTTTTTCTGCCCTGAGATGCTCCATGCAAAGGATACCCCAAGTTGCTTGTTCATGGCAGGTGCCTTTCCCACACTGAAATTCCCAGCTGCAGCTCCCAGGGAGCTTTTGGGAGGCAGCTCTTGGTTTTCTGCGGCACTTTCCATTTTCTGTGTTGTGGGATTCTGAACTCTGCAAAAAGCTGCATTTTCCCCCAAATCCTTCTGTGAGTCTTCTGTTGCAGCTAAATCCTTGTGCAGATCTGAAGCAGAGCCCTCATGCTGCAGTAAATTGTTGCCCAGCCCATGCTACCTTTCACATCCACGTGCAAGTAATTGCTGGATTGGGGTCTCAGCCCTACCTGCACCTCACACACTGATGTTTCCCTTCCTTCCTTAGCAGTGAGAAAAAGCCTAAAGAGAGAGGATCCAAGATAATGAGCATTGTCTGCTTTTTCTGTTTGAGAAGTCCTGGAGAACATTACTGAGAATCTTTAAAATACTTCCACTCCATTGGGAAATGCTAAAGCAAGAACTTCCTCAGAGTCTTCCTCTGTACTTTTGTATATGGGTGTTGATGGCAATAAATTCAGTTGAGCTGGGGAGGGTGACACTCAAAGGCTTCTGTAGAAATGATTCTGAACAAACCAATCAACTCACTACTTCATTGTGCCTTTCTGTTTCTTTCAGATTCAGGTATGCCACTTACCCTGTGGTCGTTTCTTCAGGCTTTCTGCTCCAGCTATGAAATCTAGAAATAAATTACTGTAAAGGAAAGGTGGAATATGGACAAAGTCACACCACTGCAGGTACTCTTATTCTAGTCCAGACTTGCTGAAATAATTGGGACCTCTACAAAGCTGAGCATGGAGAGCAGAAATGAAAGCAGCATGCTGCCTTCGAGGGGCTTGCCAAATATTCCTCTGGTTCCAGCTGAAAGGGAGGATTTGGCTGCTTAGGAGCTGCATGTGTGCAGGCTTTTCCCCATGCAGGCATCTGAAGCACCTGAGTGTGTGCAGCCAGGTGGGAGGATGACACTCAGCAGCTTTGCCCCATGTTCAGAACAGCTGCCTCTGCCCCAACCCCATCCTGCCCATCCCTCTGCACTTGGAAACCACTGGGCCAGGAAGTCACTTCTTCCTAGCTGAGATCCTCATATGATAATGTCCATTTAAGTGTTGTTGCTTATGGTGTAGGTAATGACTCAGGCCAGTTCTTTACTTTCCTTCCTCTTGCTGGCTAGACACAAAATCCAGCCCACAAATTAATCTGTCCCATTCACCAATAAAGAGGATCTCCTGTTCATTAAAAAATTGCACACAGAAGTCCTTAGTTTGTATTAAGGTCCTCTTCAGTTACTGTGAAATCAAGCCCTTAAAGGTTCAGAAATCCCAAATTCTCCCTGCATTCCAGATTAGTGTTTGGATTTTTGTTTTGGTTCTGTTGGACAGAATTACACATAGTAGGGTAGCTTTTAACAGGATAAACACAGTAATTTTTCATCATCTTAGTTTTTGCAGAGGAGAATAAACAAAGCTGAAATGTGCTTCCCTCTCTGTTTAGTGTCTTTGTACAAGTCCTGGAGGTGGAGATCTCTGAGCCTGGATGTGTGATAGTGTAGTGCCCCCTCATGGGAAGCTGTTCCTGATGCTGATTCCTGGCTGCATCCAGGTGAGAGAACATGAGCCCAAACACCATTCTGTTTGCTGTGCCTGTCCCTCTGTGTTGGTTGTTGTCACACCAGCAGGTTTAGAGAGCAACTTTACTTTTTTTTACCTCAGGTAGTTTTTGTTAGGATTGGGCACTGGATTACTGTTAAGGTTTTCTGTCAGAGTGTTCAAGAAACATCCACCATTTTAGTGTAGTTTCACCTTTTTAAAAAATAAAATCTCTGGGATTATAGCCACCTGTGGTGGCTTTCTGGAGGCCCTAAACTTATGTAACATGAGTCCTGTAATTAGATAACCAATCTCATAACAGAAAAATGAGCACATATTCCTGAATCACCTCCATGATGCTGGCCTGTTGTGTACTGAGAGAGGATTCCCTGTGCCCCTCACTCCTCTCAGTTCTGGAAAATACAGCCTTTCCCATAGGATGGACTATAATGATGGATGTGAGCTTGCACAGAAATACAATCATGCACACAGGGTGGGGAAGCATTGTTTGTTTGGAGTTCTGATGCTGTTGTTGGAAGGGCAGACTGAAGGCAGGATTGTTTCCTATGAGCAAAGGCTCGTTTTTCATCAATTGAGCTTTTGTTCTTAAAACACAAAAATGGCCTTTTTTGTGATTCACACTGTGTGATATTTTCAGTTTTCTTTGCATTTAGTTAAGAACAGCACAAGAATAATCCTGCAAATAAAACATAAAAGCAGAATGACTCTATAAAAAGAGTGGGGTTTCTTCCTCAGCAAAAAACTTGCTGCATTACTGTGGAGGCTCAGGGTGTAAAGTGGCTGTGGTAGGAGCCATATCCTTGTCCTGTGGTCAACATGCATTGTTGAAGACCTTTCTTTCTCTTCTCACATTTTCACACCTCCTGAGACATGTGAGTTGAAGTCCTCAAGGAATCAGAGAATGAAAAAAACAAAGACCAAAAGGTTGTTTAAAAGTTACCTTGTCACAGCTGTAAGCAGATGTTTAATGTTCCATTCCTAGGACCTCCCCCTCCCTTTTTAGTGATTCTCAAAAAAAACATGAGGCCCATCATCTTAGTAGGGTGCTCATATCCAACCCCTGCTAGCCCTGTGTTCTGGAGCATTGTCACATAATTCTCTGTAATTTTGGGGGTTGTGCTTCATACTCCCTGCAGGATTCCCTGCAGTGGCTTGGATATCTTTGCCTTTATCCCACCTCTGGTGCTGGAATGCCTTCCTGGCAGGTCTCACAGTGAGCACATTTCACTCAGGGGCTGGTTTCCTGCTAAGGTGCTTTCACTGATGCTGAGTAAGGAAGGGGGGAATCCTGGCTCCAGCTCTTCTCATTGGGAGCAAACAGATCAGGCTTTTCTCCAGGGTCAGCGAGCTGATCTTGAGTCAGGTCAGAATTCCCATCAAAACCATTTCCACATATATGCCTTAGGGGCATCTGCCTAGATTGCTGCAGCTTAGATACCCATTCATCAACTCAAAAAACCCTAACTCTATGTCCTTTAGGTGCTCCACTACAATAAGATGTCCCAGTGGCCTTAATTACTCGTGATGGACTGGGAAGGTCAGAATGCCTCTCTATCTTTGGAGTATTCTCTGCAGTGGATCCCAAAAGAATCACATGGTCTGGGTTTTCTTCCAGAGCCTGAGGTATCTTATGGCCCTGTATCATCAGATGGTGGAGAGATGACTCTGTGATCTTGCTGTGAGACTGGCCCAGCCCACAGACATTTCAACTGGAGTAAAAGTACTCCCCAGAATATGAAGTGGCTGCTGCTTCTCTACACGGGAGCAGGATATTACAGAGGAGAAAGGTTGGTTGCAGGAAGGAGGTACCATGGGACAGAAATAGCACTAAAAGGTTTTGGCAGCATTTACCTGCTCAACAACTGCAGGTTTCTTTGAGAGGAAAGATCAAAGTTTTCTATCCAAATAATGTTTTGAATTTGAATGCCTGCATTGAAATCAGGATTTGTAAATCTATAGTAGCTTTGTTATCCAAATGTAAAACTTTCTACTCATCACCCATATGTTTAATGATCCATGTGACATGCATAGATGGTTTTTAGTTTATTTTTGAAAAGGGTAGATGGATTTTTGCTTTCCAAAGGCTAGCTTGGGGGATAGCTTGGCAGTCCATCCTCGACTGAGAGAGCATGGTGGTGTCTGGTTAACTTCTGGTGCAGGTTTCACAACCTCCCAGATAATCTTTTCCAGCTCTGGCTTACACAGAGAAAGTTTTTGCAACATATATCTTGTTCTTTTCTCCTGTCTTCTTTTCTTTCCTGGAAATTAAGTTGGTTAGATCTTATCTCTGTCCTTCCATCAGTGTAATCGCCGCCTCTCTTAATAGCAACCTCTCGTGTACTGCAACTGCACTATCATGTCTTGCCCTATTTCCAGCCTTCTCTAGACTCAATAAACCCAGTTCCCTGCTTACTTCCCAGAGGTTGTTTTGCAAACCTCTTATCGCTGCAGATGTGTTCCCACACCCAGCCTGGCTGTTTGCTGTTCCCTGTCCCGT
This sequence comes from Peucedramus taeniatus, assembly GCA_013400575.1. NCBI lineage: Eukaryota > Metazoa > Chordata > Aves > Passeriformes > Fringillidae > Peucedramus > Peucedramus taeniatus. Next base: position 17,117 of record WBNO01004550.1, on the reverse strand, counting down.
GCCAGTGGTGGCTTCTTGCTTCTCCCCAGCCGTGTTGTGCTGCGCCCCCTTCCCTATTCCCAGTGGCTTCCTGCGGTGGGGTTGGCCAGGATTCCTGCGTGGGTGTGGGGGGCCCTGCTGGGCCAGGTGCTGGGAGCAGGTGCCAGGCCCCCAGGCCCTGCCCAGCACAGGAACCAGCATGTGCAGCTCACTGCTCGTGCCTCCAGCCCTGCCAGGAAACCAGAGTCCCTGTGGGACTTTGGGGCTTTGTCCTCATTTCCCAGGTTCAGGAAAGTCACCAGCTCTCTCCTCAGGGGCTCCCAGATCACAGCATCAGAGAATGGTTTGGGTTGGAAGGGGCATTAAAGGCTCATCTCATTCCAAGCCCCTGCCCTGGGCAGGGACACCTTCCACTATCCCAGGTTGCTCAGAGCCCCATGTGATCTGGCTTTGAACAGTTCCAGAGATGGGGCAGCCACAGTTTCTGTGTCAGGGCCTCACCACCCTCACAGTAAAGAATTTCTTCCTCATACCTAATCTAAACATGTTCTCTGTCAGTTTGAAGCCATTCCCCCTTGTCCTGTTGTCTCCATCTTTAGTGTAAGACCCCTCTGCATATTGAAAGGCCACATAAGGTCTCCCCGGAGCCTTCTCCAGGCTGAACAACCCCCACTCTCTAGGCCTGTCCTCAAAGGAGAAGTTAATTAATTTCTCATTCATTTCTGGTAATCTGCTTTGGAGACTCTCCTAGGTGGAAGAGATTCCCATCCTAAAAGGAGTGTGAGCATTTCAGGAACTCCTGAGGAGGAAGGGCTGCCAAAGAACAGGTGTAAATCATCTCCTTCATTTTAGAAGCACCAGCTTCCAGGATCAGCTGGAGTTATGTAGCCTCCTTGTGTCAGCTATTCATGGAAATCATGGTCACATGCAGTGTTACAACACCAAATCCTTCCATTCTAAAGAGTGCAAACAGTATCTAGAGAGCTTGTTATTACCAATATTCTAATTAATACTTTATTATTAAATTGGCACATTCTGCTATCATTTATTTCACTCTCTTCCCAACACCCTTCTCCCCCACATTACCCTTGTATCATTCCCATGTTCCCAACAGATTCAGTGACCCCAAAGCAGGTATTTTATCCTACTGCCTGGACAAGATACTGATTAAAATGCCTAAGAGCATGGACAAGGCAGTTTCTCCCTGCTGATCCTCCCATGGGGATGCCAGTTAAGAGCTCTCTGCTGCACATGGCCACTGATCCCTGGCTATAGGAGCACTGATCCCTGGCTGGAGGAACATTGATCCCTGGACATAGGAACCTGCTCATCTCTGATTCCTCTGTGTGCTTGTATTTGATTGAAATGAGACAGTTGGTTCCTAATGGGCAGCTGACAGTGGAATAAAAAAGCTGTATTTCCTTCAAAAACTAGAGGAAAAGCCATCCCCAAGCCTGTCAAAACTACACCATGAAATTAATCCCCAGATCTGAAAATATGTTTTAAAATCAAAGAGGGTTTCTGAACTGTCTTTGATTTTGAAACTTCTTGGGAAAATGGACACTGTTAGGTGGTGATTCATCTGACCTGTTTTAGATGTTTACCTTAGGAATAGATTTACCCTAGGAACAGGTGAATCATGGCCTAGAAAGGCTGTTTCAATATTCGAAAAAGGGGTTTTCCTTATTTTGTTTGATGATCTATTCTCAGTTTGTTATTACTTATAATATTTTACCATTTTTTAATACTCAGTTAATCTTCACTCAGGAGAGGATGGGCTGATAATATATCTTTCTCTGAGAACTGTGGTTTCAAAAAATGGGCAGTTTCACTCCTCTGATTTTGCAGTTTGTCTTCTGGAAGGGATGTGAGGAATAGAAACAGTGAAGTCATAAGACCAGAGAAGACAGGAGCCCAGAGGGGAAAAAGGTGAGCAAGTCAGAATCTGAAACAACAGAGTCAGGAAACGTAGATGATGTGGTTTCTCTAAAAAGCTTGTTGGTTCAGTTAGAGGGAAAGGGAATTTGTGTATGTATAGCTGTAGTTTTACTAACTGGATGTGAAAAAGGCAGATTAATTTATTGTACACATTATCCAACATTATTATATTAGATATTATACAGTAAGAGGATATACTGTTAGAGATTTTATATGTGTGTGTGTGTACTGTCATAAATTCCAAATCTATGCACAGAGCAGCTTTACAGAAAAGGGCCACTGTGGAAAGTGGTGGAATAATTAATTTGTTTCTTACATCCAGTGATCCAGCTTTTTGAAGTTGCTGAGACAGCTCTAACCCTTCACTAAGAAACACCTGCAGGTGGGACCTCACTTAAGGGATGTTCCCCTAATGTAAAGATTAACTCAGTGGGACACAGACTTGAGCTCTAATTCATGTTCCTGTGGTCGTCTCCCAACCCTAGGCCAGGTTTAGAGGTTCTTCATCACAGATATTTTATTCTCTCTGTTGTATTTGCTTTCCCATCCCACTGAGCCTTTGTCAACTAATTCAGAGTCCTTTTTCATGTATTGGCTCTTAAGAAAGCTGTATTTTAAAGCAGAGATGTGTTCATAAACTTTATGTATGAAAAGGGTGATAGACTGAGAGATAAAAGTAACTTTGTTGGGCAGAAGTTAATTTTCAGTAGATGAACACACTGTTATTCAAAGTAAACAGCATCCAAGCTATTAATGGAGTGGCATTTGTCCTCAATTCATATTTTACATAATACATGCAAGTTATTAATGGAATGGCATTCATTTTTCGTAGAAGTTTTGTGTAATGCTGGCCACTTGGGACTCACAGGAATTAAAGATTTGATAACAGCATGGTCTGTCATCTTATTTTCCATGATTGTGGTCTCAGAGCTACAAAAGTGGTTGTAATGTGAGGGTTTCTTTTTTTTTTTAATTCCAGACCCCCTGAACATTTCCAGTCAACTGCTCTACATGCAGGCCTACTAATAATCCTTTGCTTTCCTTTGTGACTTCTGACAGATCACTCTGTATTTGTTTCAAGTCAGCAGCTTGTAAATTGGGAATTTGCATTGTGTCTGTGATGACTTCAGTCTTGGGAGGTATGAGATGCTATTTTAAAGCATAACATAACTGGGGGTGCTTTTTTTTGTTGCAGGTACTGATGACAAATTCCCCTGGTACCGATGACAAATTCCCCATTAATCCTTGGGAAAAGTGAATGTCAGAAGCCTGGTTATGGAGCCATGGGGCCATTTATGGACAGCCTTTGCTGGAGGTGGGTGTGGGCCACAGCAAATCTCAGCCAGGAGTAGCAGGAGATACTCTGCCTACTGAGTCATGGCACTAAATGTGCTTTTTACAATTATTAACAGTGAAATTCAGCGGAAGAATGAATCAGGTCATTGGTATTTAGTCTGAACCAGAATTGTGAAACTTCAAGTGACTGTGCAGGAGGGAGGTTACCATGATGATGTGCATCATCCATGGAAAACGTCCTTGGGCTTACACCTTTCCTTGTATTTCTTCTGGCTTATATAGAAAACCTGTAGGTATAATCCCCTGAAAGACTGAAAGGCTTTTAAAAATTTTCTAAATGAAATTGCTGCTTGTCATCCCTGGATGCAATTCTGAGATTAAAAAAGCACAGCTCTGTAATTTTCTAAGACAACCTCAAAATGAGTGGTGGCTTTGTCCACATTTTCAGAGTGCTGCTGCAGTTGTGATCATCATAAAGAAAGGAAAACAAACAAATGAACCATGCAAAGTAAGATGGTTTGTGGTTGGGCTTAGTGGCCTTAAAGGGCTTTCCATTGTAAAAGATTCTGTGTAATTTTGCTTGACGTCATTGTGGCCTTGCAGCATCTGAAGGGAGCCCACAGGAAAGATGGAGAGAGACTCTTGACAAGGGCCTGGAGTGACAGGACAAGGGGGAATGGCTTCACACTGACAGAGAGCAGGGTTAGATTGGATATTGGGAAGAAATTCTTCCCTGTGAGGGTGATGAGTCCCTGGCACAGGTTTCCCAGAGCAGCTGTGGCTGCCCCATCCCTGGCAGTGTCCAAGGCCAGGCTGGATGGGGCTCTGAGCAACCTGGGATAGTGGAAGGTGTCCCTGCCCATGGTAGGGAGGTTGGAACCAGATAACCTTTAAAGCTTCCTTCCAGCCTAAACCATTCTATTCTGGAAATCCTTTCTGTACTTCTGCCTTTGGATGGAAAAAAGTCTTCATGGAACAACATCCCCACCATTCCGTCCCCACAGCAGCAGTTAGTCAGGCACCAAGAAGCATGTCATATGCCTCAGTAAGCAATTTTAATTGACTAAATAGATTTTTTTGCTTCTGAATAAATCTCTAAAATTTTAATTATACTTTCTATCTTTGTGTCAGAATCACTGTCTATTGGTAGTGGCCAGTATTTAACATGTGTCTCAGGCATGGGTTTTGACCACTATAAAAACATTTTGCACACTTCTGGGTAGCTGCTCATGGCTGGTGTCCTGGCAAATTTTGGTCTCTGCAGGACTTGGCCTTTAAATGTACAGGCTGGCCAAACTACAGCAGGTAAGGAAGCTGTGGTGAACCCTGGCTGCTTTGCCTGCCAGCAGACTTGTTCAGGCTCCCTGCATTCAGCTTGCCTTGATTCATGCAGAAAGGGTCAGCTATACCAGACACAGGGCCATTTCCTTTCTGTGGCACAGACTTGGGAAGTTCTCTAGGCTTTCTTTCTTACCTAAGAAGACAGAGAGCTGTAGAGAAGTTTAAATAACTGCTGCCAGGCATTTAGTGCAATCATTCATAATTGTGGTTTCCCATTTGGTACCAGTGATGATTAAACTCAGCTAAGCCTCTCTTCTGCTTCCCTCAAACATTTTCCTCCTGCAACACTGACACAGCTGTTTGTGTGTCTGTACAGTGGATTGGATCAGGAACTGATCCAGCTGAAAATAACCAAGGGTAGAGTGGGAAACCATTACTTTTCAGCCACTGAAATTTCAATCTGCATCACCCTGCAGCTGCACACAGAGCTGCACTAACACCATGAGCAGAGCTCAGGAGGTAGTGACCACAAGTACACACAGAAGAGGAGGTGAGGCTTTTGGAAGAAAAGAAGGTGGAACCAGAGCTCCAATGGGATGAGCAGAGTAGAACAATCCTGGTAGCTCCACTCCTCAGAGGTACTTAGCAAGAGATGAGCACCGATTCCAGCTGTGTGACATCTGCATGGAAAAGATGCCTGAACTGAACCTCCTCTGCAGAAATTCCTCATGTGCAAAAAAGGGCACATTTCTGTTTAATGCCTTTGTTCTGCTTTCTATTAACTCCCTGCTGCTCCCCCCAGGCTCCTGTTTGATGGCATGGATTGCATGGTGGCATTACCAACATAAAGAATCCTGAGATGTTCATTACCACCTGCCCCAGACTGCAATTTTCCCTCACTTGTGCCAGCCTTTCTGTTTGTGGAGCTGGGCTGAGCACTGGATCAGAGAAGCAATCCAAATTAAAAATAACCTAGTGGCGTGGCTGGGGATAGCAAGAGCTTTAGGCATCCAGGATAATCTGCAGTCATAAATCAGTGAGAGCTGTTTGCCATTTCAGGATGTCATGAAAGCCCAGCCTCAAAGATACCTATTAAATACAAGAAATATGAACCTTTTAGCCACTGAAGGAGCCTGGGGAATGAGGAGGCAGGAATCCTTTGCCCATGTTCATAAGGGACACAAGAGCAAACCTCACCGTGCCCAGATGGCAGCACAAAACATCTTCACACAGGCTCTGCTTTAGCAGTCTTTCACATGATGCTTTTAGAACAAAAGTTAGTGGCAGTGTGTGCCATTCTGTGATGGTTATTCTTTATTCTGTGGATTAGGGAGAAAGCTGCCTGGATTTTTAAGGGAACTGCAAACATGGGGCCTGTGCTATCACCAGGAAAGGGAATAAAAGAGCCTTTTTCACAGACAGCTTCATGGTACAGAGTGAAGTAACAATTTGTGGATGCATTCCAGAAAAGGATGTATTTCTCTTCTCTGCTCTAGAGAAACAATGCCACTGCTGTGATGCACCAGCACTAACATGCATGATCACACCAGCAGTGACATCACTTTCACCAACTCACAGACTTGGAGGAAGCATCTGTAATTAGTCATTCTCTCTTGTATTCCAAGCTGTGTCTGGTTTTCTTCTGGCATCTCTCTTCAGTTCATGGTTCATGCCTCCTGGGTTGAGTATTTTTAAGTACCAGTCATTTCCTTTTTCTTTCCCTCCTGCTTCTGACTTGGCACTTCACCACTGCTCTCCCCAGGAATGTTCCTGCTGGAAGTGACTGACCTGAGCATTGATGGCACAGGTGGTGAATCCAGAGACTCGGAGCCTGAGGAGTTTCAGGATCTTCTTACATTTCTAGAGAAAGGAACTCACTTTATCTCCACATGCATTCGTGGCTCTGGTCACAAAGAGGTGGAAGATGCCGGTGAAACCCACAGTCACATTGGCAGCTGCATCCCAAATTAGCCAAAGGAAAGCGAGTGCCTGAAGCTTGGGGCAGGATTTGGGTGCCCTGAGGCAAACCCTGAGTGCTTTCACAGCAATCCCTGTCCTCAGGACAGCCCTGACAGGTAACATCAAGGCTGAGCATGCTAGGGAACTTGGATTCAAGGATCTAGACCAAATATGATCATGTTTTTCCATCTTCTTTCACCTCTCTAAAAATAAGAGGAGTTGTTCATTGATCTTAATTCTTCCTTCTCTAGACACAGGAAAAATGTTGTTTCAACCCCTTGCTCCCTGCATTCCCATTGCTGTTTCCTTTCTCCCAATAATTGTTAAAATACTTTTTTTTTTCAGTAAAGCATCTTGTGGTTCTTGTTTCACCCTACATTCACATAAAGGCTTAATCATATGTCCAAAGATTTGGGAAGATGCCTGAAATCCCTTTAATGTGTGTTATATGTAAACTCTGTTTTTCCTGTTTTGCTTGGTATTTCTGCCTGAAGGCATCAGGAGAAATTCAAAGGTCACCTGTTAAAGAAATCAGGCAAGAAAAGAAAGCAATTGACCAGCAAAGAGGCACCTTCTTAAGCAAAACAGCCAGATGCAGAGCTGTGGGAAGAAGCTTCCCAGTCCCTGTACTGGAAAAGATCTGCTGAGGCTGGGAAAAGGGACATGGAAGGACACACAAAGGCCTGTCAAAAGCTCTGCCATCTGTAAAAGCAGGGACACATTCTGTGTGCTTGGAGGTGCTCTGGGGTAAGCAAGGTGAGGCTGCCTTTTTGTGAGGGGAGACACTGACAGAACAGGGACACAGAGAAGTCTCCTCTGTGGTTCTGAGCTAGAGGATGGGAAAGCACAAACACCTCTGTCACAGGCAGGCAGAGTTCAGCAGCATTGTGGGGAAGGTCAGCTGGAAGGAGAGACAGCAGAAAATGGCCCAAGGCAACACATGAGCAGCAGGGCAACTGTAAGAGCTCTGGAAAGCAAAAAGAAGCAAGTCCAGGTATGAGGGATCAATGTGGGGGTGTGGAAAGCTGTGACTCTTCTCCCATGCAGCTGTTACCACCCCCAAATTACATTTTCCCAGCAGCTTCAGGAAGTCCAACCCTCCCCCAGTGTTCCTTCCTAGTTCATCCCATTTCAATCCCTTCTGCTCTCCCTTCCCCTCATGTGGTGGCCTGGTTCAGCCATTCTCCACTGCATGGCAAAATGCTTTGGGACACTTTGACTTTGGCTCTGTTGCCTCTTCTGGCCTTCCTTTGCTCAATCTCCTGAAATTTCCATTAGTTCCTTTTTTTTTTCAGAGATGGGGGCTCCTGCTGATGTGTCTCTGGCTATTCAGACTAGTGTTGCTGAGGTGAAGAAGAAACAGAGCCTGAAAGAAAAGTCTTTTGTGCATGCAGGGACACTTTTTGATATATCTCAAAAAATGTTTTAGAGAATAGGCATAAAATACTTCTAAAAATTTACTGAACACACAAAACACTCCTGTTGTTGAAGATCAAAAGAAATTTGTTTTTCCAGTCAGAATGAAGCAAAGAGTGTAAAAAGCTGTATTTCAGTCATCACTATTACATGTATTTTTTTCCCAGCAATGGACTGGAAAACTGGATTCCATATAACCCAGGTGGCACTGGGAAAACAACCTCCTCAGAACCAGGTCCTTCTACCAGCAGGATGGTATGTCACTGCAGAGAAAAAAAGACAAACCACTTTCCCTTATATAGGAATGGTGAGCACTGAGTGCCCTCCTCTGGCTTTTCAGATTCTTTCAGAAATATGAGAAAATTAAGACCAGTTCTAAGAATGTTCTTCAAATCCAGATTCTTGGGCTGAGAAAATGATGGGAAACTCACTCTGGGGAGAAAGAACAAGCAAGCAAGCAAGCAAGCAAGACAGGAAGGAAGGGAATGATAAAAGGAAGGGAAGGGGGAGAGAGACGGGGAGAGTCGGGATAACAACACCAGGGTGAGAGATTTTATTTCAGAGACATCATTCATCCATTTGTCTCAGATATTTCTCAAGTGCCACAGTCCCACTGCAGGATCTGAGCACTGTTAGCACAACAGCAATTTACAGTATTCTACATCCCACAGCTGGCAGGAGCATTTGGGCACCAGCTGGTGACCACAGGTCAGGCGTGCAGTGTGCCAGGGATGCTCTGCTAGAATTAGAGTGGCTAATTGGCTTTTTCCAGTAGCTTCCCACTGGTCCTGAGGGAGGAGCTGGCTGGTAGAGAAGCCAACAAGGTGGCTGCTGTCAAAGTGAACCTTCTGCTACTTTCCTTGTTGCACATCCCCAATGCCTTCTGAATTTGTCTTGTGAGTTTATGCTGCCCACAAAGTGATTAAATCCCAGGAAGAAGAGGAACGTACCCTGTAACTTCTGTAGCAGCAAGGGTTTCAGATTCTCCTCTCCAGCTACATGACCACAAAAAGTAAAGGGCAAACAGGCCAGGGGAAATTAATTATTTCAGTCAAATGATACTGAAGAGGCAAAACTAACAGTGGCTGTGGGAAGGAACTCCAGTTATGTGCTTAGACTGGTGAGCAATCCTATCCTAGCTGCTAGGGAACAGCTTGAGCCCTAAAGCCACTTCAGTTTGGCATAGTTCAAAATAAATTATTAAAGATGTTAGAAATAAATCCACGACAATCCTTTTAATTTATAGAGCATTGCCAAGTATACACAGCACTTCACAAAGCATGGGGAAAGGAAAATAAATGCCCCTTCATTTATTTATTATTATATAGGGCTGATGTGAAGGGGCAGACACCTATCACAAGGAAGGGTGAGAAAACAACTGTACCTTGGCCACGTGGCAAATGGCATCTGATTCTGGTACCAGGGAAAGAGGATGGCTGGGCTTTGGGATGGAGAACTACTCCCTGGAACCCCCTGCACTATTCCAGTCCATGCCTGGGGTGTGTTGGGAGGAGGTGACTGAAAGGCACAGTGTGGGCCAAAGGCCATGTCCAGCTGTCTGGAATCCAGGGGACCTGGTGTGGTCACACCCTTGTTCCCCCACCTTGTACCTCAGGCCTGGGCCAGGAGCTGCACCTTGGCTCACACCCAAACTACACCCAGGGATGCTGCCAGCTCCCGTGCCCCTCTGGTGGGACATCAGGAGTAGTTGTGGCTGAAGCCCTTCCTGCAGTGGCAGCACCTGAAAGGTTTCTCCCCCAGTGGGTGAGGGCAGAGCTGTCACTCAAGCAGGTCTCACCCTTGGCTCACTGCTGCACTGCAGCATCCCTGCTCCTCTGAAACCCTTCTGGGACCGAGTCTCTGGGAGAAGAGACATGTCCCCATCACAGTTTAGAGGAAAACCTGCCCTCATGAGAAAATCCCCACAGAGATCTGCTGCCCTCAGCCTATCCCACTGGAGACCAGGCTTTCCTTAAACACCTCCAGTTGACTTCACCTCCTCCCTGGGCAGCCCGTTTTAGTGTCTAATCACCCTTTCAGTGAAGAAATCCTTCCTGATGTCCAACCTGAACCTCCCCTGGTGCAGCTTGAGGCCATTTCCTCTCAATTTGTTCTGTCATTCATTACCTGGGAGCAGAGCCCGATCCCCCACAGCTGCCCTCTCCTGTCAGGAGTTGTGCAGAGCCAGAAGGTCCTCCCTGAGCCTCTTCTTCTCCAGGCTGAGCCCTGCCCCAAGCTCCCTCAGCCACTCCTCATCAGATTTGTGCTCCAGACCCTTTCCCATCTCGGTTCCCTTCCCTGGACACAATCCAGCCCCTCAATGTCCATTTTGCCATAAAAGGCTCAGAACTGGACAGAGGATTTGGTGTCACACCGGTATTTGACACCAGCACTGGTGCCAGCACCAGGAAATCACCATTTTTTGTCTTTCTCTGCCACCAGATTGGTGGACATCGGCTTTGCCAGTGCCAGGAAGTTTCTGGATCTGGGCACTGGCAGTGCAAGCAAACACCAGATCTGGGCAATGCAGGTGCCGGGAGAGAGAAATTGCTGGATTTTGGCTTTCTGTGCCACAAACTGCTGGACTTGTGCTGTGCAGGCACTGGGAAATTTTCCATCTCGGCTCCAGTGGTGCCTGCAAACACCAGATCTGGGTGGTGCCGCTGCTTGCACCAAGACATTGACAGGTTTTGACTTTCTGTGCTTAATTTCTGGACTTGGGCTGTGCCAGCACCAGGAAATTGCCAAATGTAGGCTCCAGCAGTGGCAGCAAACACCAGATCTGGGCAGTGCCGGTGCCAAAACAGAGACACTGCCAGGTTTTGGCTTTCTGTGCCAGTAAATTTCTCCCGGGGCGAAGATGTGGCTACTTCTCACACAGCTCCCTGTGGAGGCAGGGCTTTGCTCCGGCGCACTGCTTCTGCCAAAAGAGGCTCAGGCCAGGCAGAGCACTCCGTAGCCCTGTATTCTGTGATTCTTGTAGTCTGCATCTTAGCAGAAAGCTTTTCCACTGCGTCTTGCAAGGAGAAACTGTGCCAGGACAACACACTTCCCCAGAGCTTTCCCCTGAAACTTGTATTTGCTGCACATTCAAGAGGCACTCCTCTTTCCTAGGCAACCTCCAAACTGCTCTCAGCTCGCCCTGCTCTCTGTCCACTCCTCCCCAGCTCGTTGTACCAGCGGGTACTTTACAGCCCCACAAGGACAGAAGATCCCTAGATCTACAGTGCATGCGTGCAGCACAGATGCTGGAAAGTGGCAAAGCTGAATGCCTTTGCTGAGTGTCAGTTTTGTGCAGATCACAGAACACCGCGTGTGGTGTGCTGTTTCCGAGCTCCTTGGAGAAGGATGACTCGAAGGACACCTTGTGTTCCACAGAAGTCTGCAGCACTGCATGTGTAAGGAAGTGCTTATCTCCTTGGGAAGTAAAAGATATGGTGGCAATGTTGGCAGGGCTGCTGATAAGGTACCATGGGGAGGTATAGTCCATTTCTGTCCTGGCCTCTTCTGTGTAGGAGCCATTGTTGGACATTGCTGGACACGTCCTGTAGTGGATGTGGTATGCAACCTTTTCTTGGTAAGTTCCTGAATGAGAATGGCAATGCTTTCTCATGGGGAGGAAGAACGTAGCCCCAGTGTTGGAGGTGCAGAGAAGAAGCTGTGTCGTGCAGCTTAAGGGCAGCAACAACATTCTGTCCTGGCATATTTGATTTGGAAGTGCTGACTCCATTTCTACAACCATGGAGTCAGTATCCATCTTTGGAAGATGATCTCCCTCCTGAAAAAGTCAATTTGTTGTGTGTTCTCCACTTCCTAGAGGTAGCCTTCTTGAAATTCTGCCAGCACACTTCTTTTGGACAAGGTAAGCAGCTATGCTGAGTCGTGGTGTGCAGCTGATCTAGGGCCCTGGGCAGGTAATGCCCACTGCCAGTGTTCTGACACTTTTTATGGAATCAGTACCCAGGTGTTCTGGATTTTGGAGCAGGGGATGCCGTTTCTTTTGAAATGGGCTTCTAGTTGCTCTCTTTGACAATGAAAGCAAGTTTGGAGGGCACTTTGGGTGGTCTCAGTGAATTTGAAGGCTTTTCCCAACAGGTAGTTCTCTGGGTTAGAGGTGTTGAACTGTCAGCAGGAATGCAGACGCCAAGCAGTGGAGTTTTTGCCCTTCTAGCTTTAGCATGTGAGCAGTCCCTGGTGCCATTCCATTTGGATCCTGGCTCTGTGAGACTGAAGGCTTAGGATGGTACCTAGAGATGAGAAGGAAAGTGTCGATAGCAGAGTGTGTGTTTGCAGTTTGATGGCTGCAGTTGAAATTGTAGGCAGCAAAGAGCTTTCTCCACTGTCACTTTTGTGAGCTCTGTTTTTGGCAGATGTTTTCGTTACCGGACTCAAGGAGAGTGAAAAAGTTTGTTAGGGCAGAGGAGTTTGTGTTGCCCTTTGAGTGTGGTGCAAAGAAGAGTATCCACTTGGAAGGGGAAGATCAGCGAAATCTTTTTGTCCTGACACAGTTGATTTGAGAGCGGGGACGTTTCTGACTTGGCTGTGTCCTGGGGATTGTTTGGAGCTGAGCGCGGTGCGCGTCCTTGTTTTGTGAGCCGACATCGCCATCGTGTGGTTCTTTCGATGAGCGCTGACAGTGCCCACGGAAAAGCCGAGCGATTTTCGGGCCCGGCCCCTTCGTGTGGGAGCAGTGCGGGCACGAGATCTGCTCTGGATCCTGGCTCTTGGGCACTGACAGAATGTGATCCTGCATGTAGCGGGGAAAGAAGAGGAATCATTTCATTGTTGACTGTATAGTTTATAGGGTGCAAGACAATTGGAGCACATCTTCCTTTTAGAACCATTTCTGTGCCATCAGCTGCTCAACATGTAACTCGCACCCACTGAACTGCATCCAGCTCCCTGGAGAGATACACTTTCCCTCAAGGTCTATGTACCATCTTGCACTCTAACTCTTGCAGATCCCAAACCCCTTCAAAATGTCCAGCTCACAAAGTCCTACAACAAAAAACTAGTGCTGGCCTTAATAGTCCCTTTGCAGTCAGTAAACTAAATGAAACACAGTAGTGATTAGCACACTCCTTCTCAACAATATGCATAATATCAGCACATTATCTCAAATTGGCAGAGTCTGTTGTTACAGTGAAGCGTTTCCAGCTGCAGTTCTGCCTGAAATGTGCCAGGAAAGAAGGCATTTTCCAACCTACCCTCTTTCCTGTACAACCTGAAATTAGCAATGGAAATATTTTTACACACTTTCATTGTCGCCATGTCCAAGCAGCTAAGAGATCACTCAGATGGAAATGTCAAGACAGAAGATGTTCTTAAAGTACCTCATTTTCTTAACAGTTTTAAATTGTGCACAATGCTCTGTATCTTCTTTCCCAGACAGACCTGCCATCACTTTTTTCACTCTCATGTCTTTGTTGCAAACCTCCAGCAGCTACTTTCATAGAAAAAGGCTCTAGAATGAAAAGCCAGCACAGGGCTACACCTTCCACCTACCCCACATAAGCCACGTCAAACTCACTGGTGCACTCTGTCCTTCCCTTCTCCACTGCATCTACCATTGTGTGGTCTGGATCTCGGAGCCTAAAGGTAGATGCAATTATTTCCACAGAGGGGTGGGAAGAGGCATAGGTAGCAGCACAAGGAGCTCTCCCCGGACTTTAATCCTTATGATGCCCACAGTGAATTCTGTTTTGCAGACTAGTGACAGCCACTCTCTTTTACAGCTGGTTCACTGCACCCACCAGCCCAGAGCACTGCAGCTTCATTCTTCATCTCTCGTAACTGGTCACGTTTTCCCTCTCCCGGAGGCGAATTGGCACCTGCTCCTCACTATGAATACTGTGCCAGCAGCAAAGGCTCCAGTGCGCTGCTTCTGCCCAAAGACACTTGGGCCAGCCACTTACTTTCTCAGCACTACGTAGGCCTGTATTCTGCATTTCTTGACATCTGAACCTAAATGGAAAGCTTTTTGGCTGTCTCACACAGAGAAAGTGTGCCAACACAACAAGCTTGCCAGGAGTATAGACCGGAAACTTGTGTTTGCACCACATTCAAGGGGCAGCCCTCTTTCCTATACAACCTGCAAACTGTTGTCTGATCACCCTGCTCTCTGCACGCTCCTTCCCAGCTCGAAGCACCAGCATGCACATTACACCCTTGCAAGGACAAAAGATCACGAGAGATGTCACAGTGCATGCGTGCAGCACAGATGCTGGAAAGTGGCAAAGCTGGATGCCCTCACTGAGTGTCAATTTTGTGAAGATCCCAGATCCACTGCATGTTTTGCACTCTTTCAAAGTTCCTTGGAGAGGCATGACTTTAAGGACACCTTGTGCTCCACAGAAGTCTGCAGCTCTGAAAGCGTAAGAAAGTGCTTATCTCTACATTTTGTGACAAAGTCCCACAGCTGCAAGTGTAGTCTCAGCTGACTCTGCTTGTGAACGAGCTGTTGCTGGACTTGTGCAATTCAATACACTGCTCACACAAGCCCTCTGCTCTGCTGCTTCATTCTTCACCCTATGTGATCCACTGCCATTCAGCTTCACCGCTTTTCAGCACATATACTGCACACAACCACTGTGTGCTGAGCAAGGATTTTCCTCAGCTTGAAGTACAGTGGACCTTTTTTCATTTTCCATGTTCAAAACTGTCCGTGTAACTCTCACATTGCACAAAAAGCTTGAAGAGAAGAACTTTTGCTGGATTAGTCATTCTCAATGCAAGAATTTAGACACAGCACCACTGGTTTGAAATACCAGTGTGCACATTACAGCCTCACAAGGACTAAAGATCCGTGATATCACAGTGCATGTGTGCAGCACATACGGTGAAAAGCAGCAAAGCTGAATACCTTCACTGAGCTTCAGTTCTGTGCAGATCACAGAAGGCAAAGGATGAAAAGGCAGAGCAGAGGGCTTATGTGAGCAATGTACCGAATTGCACAAATCCAGCAACAGCTTGTTCACAAAGTCAGCTGAGAATATGCTTGCAGCTGTGGGACGTCATCACAAAACGTGGAGATAAGCACTTTCTTACACATTCAGTGCTGCAGGACTTCTGCGGAGCACAAGGTGTCCTTAAAGTCATGCCTCTCCAAAGAGCTTTGAAACAGCGCACAACAGGCGGTGGGTCTGTGATCTTCACAAAATTTACACTCAGCGAGGGCATCCAGCTTTGCCACTTTCCAGCATCTGAGCTGCACGCATGCACTGTGACATCTCTCATGACCTTTTGTCCTTGCGAGGCTGTAATGTGCATGCTGGTGCTTCAAGCTGGGAAGGAGCGTGCGGAGAGCAGGGTGATCTGACAGCAGTTTGTATAGGAAAGAGGGCTGCCCCTTGAATGGGGTGTAAATTAAACATTCAGAGGCAAACTCCGGGCAAGTCTGCTGCCGTGGCATATTTTCTCCTTGAGAGATGTAGCTGAAAAGCCTTTCGGTATGATTCATATGACCAGAGACACAGAATAAGGGGGCTCCATAACGCGGAGAGGGCGAGTGCCTGGCCCGAGCCTCTTCGGGCAGAATCAGCGCGCCCGATCTGTGCGAGAAGCAGACGCCTCTTCGCCTCCGGGAGAACGAAAGCGCCTCAGCTTCCAAGAGGCAAAGAAGGAAGCCATGAAGCAGCAGGCTTGGCTGCTAGAGGAGTGTGGCTGCCACTCACCTGCCTGTTGAATTGATGGTAGCATCTGTATTATGCTTCTACCTCGTCCTCCTCCAGCTCTCCGTGGAAATTTTTGCGCTTCCCTTTAGGCTCCGGGATCCAGAGAGCTCTATGGCAGCTGCAGAAGAGAAGGGTAGTAGAGAGAGCACAGGTGAGTTTGATGTGGTTTAGGTGGCATCAGGGGTAAGTGCAGCCTATGGCTGGCTTTTACTTCTACAGCCTATTGCTACAGGAGCAGCTGCTGAAAGATGACAGCAGAGTTGTGAGAGTGAAAAATGGGATGGCACAACTAGTTGAGAAGGGGAGTGCCAAGCAGCAGAGTGTTGTGCGTTCTTCCAAAGCTGTTTGGAGGAAGAACGCTTTGCGTTGCCCAGAAACCTGCCCAATGAACATTTAAGAAAGTGCTTATGTCTGTGTTTAGAGATGAGCTCCCACAGCTGCACGTTACATTTTCAAGAAGCAAGAGTATACACAGCTGCCCGTGCTTGTGAATGAGCAGGTGCTGGATTCCTGCAATTCCCTTCACTGCGCACAAAAGCCCGGTGCTCTGCTGCTTCATTCTCCACCTTCTGTGACCTGCACAGCACTGAAGCTCAGCGTGAGTATTCAGCTTTGCACCTTTTCAGTGTCTGCCCTACACGTGTGCACTGTGCCATCTCTCAGGACCTTTTGCCTTTGCAAGGCTGGAATGTGCTGCTGTATGATGAGCTGGGGAGGAGCGGGCAGAGAGCACGGCGAGCTGAGAGCAGTTTTCAGGTTGCCCTTAATCTCCTAAAGTGGTAAAAGATGGTATTTGTCACACAGCCCTTGAGCTGTGATTGGGGCTGGCAGGGACCCCTCAAGGTCCTTCATACCATCCTTCCTTCTGTCAAAAATGGGCTGAATCTATCTTATTACTGAAAACAAGTTTACAAGGCAGAACCTCCAGGGCACAAGGGCAAATGCTGTCATTAGAAAACCATCATTGTCAGTCTTCCTGGCATGGATATGTCTGTTGACAGAGGAAAGCAGCACTGGGAGTGAGCTTGGATGTGGGAAATGAGGTGTTCCTCCTCCTGAGAGGAAGAAATGTACTAGATGATCTTACTCAGGCTGCAGTGACCAAGAGCTATTAACAAGCTGCTCTTTTCTCCCTGCTGTGATACAAGTGCAAAAATGAGTCTGTTCCCAGCTCCAGAATGGAGAGGTTGATCTTTATAAACAAAAGGCTCAATGATTGGGGGGAAGGGGCTCTGTGTCTTTAAAGCCAGGCATGGAGGAAGCTACAGGTCATTACTTTATTTTTATAGCCATTATTATTTTCTGGATTGATTAAAAGCATGCAGATGTTTGAAGGGCTTAATCAGCCCTCAGCAAATAAAATGCTCTTTTCTTTGCCAGTGACTGTAAGATTTTCAGGAAAGGACAAGAATCCTCCCATGTGTGTGGATGACATTCAGCACATGATAAACATAACCTGAATATAAATGACTGGTAAGAAAACTGGTAATAGCCTGACTTGGTTAATAGTGTTGTTCTTACTAACACATTCTAGACACAGAAAAGCAATGCTTATTTAAAACCTAGATTGATTTA
>WBNO01004544.1:82638-102072 GCA_013400575.1 Peucedramus taeniatus | reverse complement strand
TGCTTATCCTAGGCCTTGTAATCTATATTTTAAAAAATATTTTTGGAAACAATTTTGTTTGGTCTTGTGACTACTGGAGTTAAACATTCTGTCACACAAAGCTGTCATCTGTACTTGCTGAGTAATCACTCATAGCAGACACTTAGGTGTCTAGGCATTTCTGCATATAAATAGCTTAGTATACTCCACAATAGGTAATAGTGCAGTAGCTTGTGAATTAATTTAAATTCGACTTTTAGTTATTTCAATTTAATTATTTTGAAAAATGAAGAGACAACTAAAAGGTCAAGTTTCTTCTTCAAATATGTAGGTTTCTTTGGGTGTTAAAATCTTTCTTTTTTCCTTTTTGTTCATATAATTATCTTCATTACTTGTTTTTGTGCAGTGTGTGTGCTTCTTTTTGGGAATGGGATTTTAATTTTCATGAAAAGTAAATTTGAAAGCCCTGAAGACAGAAGTCACATTTTGATTTGTAAAATACAATAACGCAGACATCATAAAATAATTTCCATATAAGTCTGCACAGTCAAATTTATTGATGTTCACATAAAGTTGTTTTGATATACTTTGGTGTTTGTCTAATAAGAAATACTGCTTCAGACAGAGACTGGATTAGTGTTAATGAATATTGTATTTGATTGTATTTGATTTCACTAGTGAAGATTTTGATTTTGAAGACAAGAGATTAATGGCTTTGTATTACACTAGAAGCTCTTTAGCTAGAAGCTAAAGGACAGCAAACTATTTCAGAGGTATAATTCAAGAGTAATCAAGCAATAGTAATTTTTAACCATCATCAATTTGCTTAGAACTTGACTCAGTATACTGAAAATTAACTTTGAGACACTCATTGTGCCAAATAATTTCACTTGAACCTGTCTGATTTGATAGCATTACTTATCAGACGCAATTTTTTTAGTGGCATTGCTTCTGTGGGTTATACTGCGTTTTATGAATATAAGGGAATTCTCTCCTGAGGAAATTCCACATAAACATTTAGGCTCCCCAACAAAATGAGAAGCTTCCCACCCAAGACAATTACAAAATTGGGCCAAAATGCATTTATACTTAGTAGTATAGTGCAACTCTTAAAGTAAATACTTGTTTTTCTGAAACCTCAGGCATGCACTGGGATATGTCCAAAAGAAGAGGGAGGCAGCTGGCAATACACAGCTATATCACTTACATGCTTTTTTACTTACCACATAATTTTTTTCTGACTTCCATTGCCTTCTTTTTACAAAGTTTAATTGAAAGATTGGTTAGAGGATCAGATAGTTAAAAGACACACACATTTTCTGAAAAGTGCAATATAGCACATAACTTATTCAGCCAAATGGAAATATATTTAAGAAATACATAAAAATAAAATATATAAAATATATAAAGCAAATATTATTTTAAAACAACTTGCTTTTGCTAGAATAATGCTGAAATTGTTGTGAATGAGAAACAGATAAGCAAACTCACTAGAAATCAGGACTAAACTCCCTTATTTCCCATCACATCAAATCTTTTCTATGTTCACTTTTTTTTTTGGTTAGTTAAATTTTACAAGTTAGTTAAAATTCACACAACAAATTCACAGTTAGAATTCACATAACTTTATATATATTGTATTATTCAACTTAATAATCATAGCATTAATATATTCTGTAATTAATGTACTCATTGATGTCCATTTATTTCTCGGCAGCTGTAAATGAAATTTTGTCACATACTGAAACTTCCTGATACAAAAAACCACCACAGTTATTTCACTGAACATGGAGGTTATGCAAACTTCCAACAGATCTGAAGGACTAAAGACTTCACTTATATCTATCTGACTTAAACACAAGCCAAATAAGGAAACAGTAAAGTGACAAAAATAGTATCTGCCCTTTGGGAAACACTTGCTCAAAGTGCCTCGAGAGTGAGGGGTTGTTTATTTTTGTGGGGGGTTTTGCTGGTTTTTTCCTTTTCTTCTGTATCTTGTGACCATTCCTTTTAGCCAAAGGTGTTTCATGCCTCGTGGTTGGTATTCACCCCTGGCTAGGTTATTAAAAACAGCTCCTGTGCTACCTCAGAAGATTACTTTTGATAAGACACAAATCACCAAGTGTTTAAGCAGTCCATCTAATTTAAAGGACGACTGCTCATGCTGGGGATGGTTAGGGATGTTGATGTCACTTGCTGAATTGGGACCTAATTATGATTTTAAATGACAATAATTTATTAAGTTTATTTTTTTATAGGCTGCACGTGGCCCTAAATAAAAATAAATTTATGAATAGTGATTGTGTGCCACAAATAACTCTTTTCTGTTGTCAGACAATGTGTGATTAATAAGAGTCTTTTTTATCATTGCCTGGACTTTACACAATAAATAAAAATGTGCAATCATAGATATATAAATCAGGTCATGCTATTCAGAGGGTTTTATTGAGAATTCAGCCATTCTTGATTTTTCCTTCTTTTTTCACATTCTACTGTATCATAACACACCCCATTTTTGTTGTGTACATAGAATGTCTCTTTATATTGTTATGGTGTGCGTATTCTTTATTCCCTTTTGCTGTTCATCTGTCTCTCCCTTTTCCCCCTTTTTTTTTAATGTGACACCTCTGAGCTGGTACCCATGGCAACACCCACTAGTAGGGGTGAGCCTATGAAGCTGCTGCAGCTCCCCATCACTCAGTTCTGACAATGCCAGTCATTAATCTAGCAGTGTCTGCTTACCCGGATGTCTACAGGTCCTCTTCTGGTCTTGTTTCCTTCCAGCAGTTGCTGCCCTGTGCACAAAGATTCAAAAGATCACCGTTAATGATTTTCCATTTGTTTAAAACAGCTCAGCCTGGCAGCTCTGTCTAATCCACTCTTAATGGCACTGAACATTAGATTATAGGGCAATCACTGTGTGAAGTAGTTTCCCAAATTTCAAAATTCAGCTCAGACTTTTTCTAGTACCTTAATTTTAATAATAAAATAATAGAAAAATCAAATAAAAATTATTAAAATTACTTAGGTCTCTATTGTATTCATGAAGGTAGATTGCAACCTATAAAAACGTCCCCAAACACTCACAATGAAATTGCTTCTGTGTTTCAGTCTATAAAACATTTCTGTTGTAGGTTTTTGAACTAATGAGTGCTATGTTGTAGTCTAGCATCTTGCACGTATTTTGACTATTTCCATACAGGTAGGTCTAAGCCATACAAGGGAGTTCAGCTTCCATTCCAGCAGAGGTCTTGACCTGTCCAGGTATGCAAAAGATACATTTCATTTTGGGATTAATCTTTGGCTGAGATTTTAGATGAGGCTAAAGAGGTTATGGACACAAATCCCACTGAACTATAATAGAAATTCTCTCCCTAGATCCCTTAGGTGTTTCTGAAATTAATGCTTCAATTTTAAGAGTCAAATCTAGGCTGGAAGAATTCCATTTTGCCTTCTGTGGCTTACAACTCATGCATTTAAATTGAAGTGAAGTTAAGCCTTGGATATTTGTCTAATGTCATATATGTCAGGTAAATAAAAAGTGTTTCATTCAATGAACAAAAAGTTTTTAGATAATTTCTACCTTTTAGTGCATATCATAACCTGTGCACGATTAGGTAGATGCAAAATTTTGGTACAAATCAATTTATTTTATGTTATTCAGGATCAATTTCCAAGGGACCATGCTCATGCTTCTTTTTGCCACTATGGGATTTAGTGAGGCCCTTGTGTTAAGATGTGTGTCTGGTCACAACTGCAGTTGTGTCCATTGAGATCAAAATGCAGATGTGCTGAAAAGTCCTGGGTATGGCTGAGGGATTTAAACCCATACACAACCTACCAGGTATTTCAAAAATATGATAAAACATGGCCTTGCACTGGGTCTCTATTTGAACTCCAAAGACCTATTGATTTTAGACAATGCAGTACAGAAACCTTTGTTAAATTCTTCTATTCCAACTTATCAGAAAATTTGTGTTCTTGTACTGAATTGTTCTTTCAAAATGTGCAAAATATTCCAGAATATCTTTTTGTCAACAAAAGTTTACAAAATATTTCTTTCAGGTAATATTGCCAGACAAATATTAAGGATGCTTCTTCAAATTTCAGATAAGTGCCTATCTTGACAGTTTAGAGGTAGCTTCAAATCACATTGGGGGAAATCTCTTTGATTTGATGATTTGGCTGGTGTGATCTTCAGACTGTTTTGATAAATGACTAAGAAGTGAATGACGAAAATGAAATCGGTATTGGGTTAAACTCATCAACTCATTTGTTGGGGGACAATTTGTTGGAACAGTAAAGACCAGAAATGTATATAATCAAAAATAGCAGACACTGGAATAAAAATTCCAATATTAATTTCTTCTAAATGGAAGAGGAAATTTAAATATGCAAACTGCAGTTAAAAAATTTATCTTAGTCAGGGTTAATGTTATGTATGTTCAGTTTTTATGTTAAAGACAGATTTATCATTGAAATTTGGGACAATATTATTAGATCATTGCAAGTACAATCTCCTATGCTGAAAAAAAGAAAAATCTATGTGTTTATTCCTCTCTTTTGTGAGCTCTGGGGACATGCAACTAGAAAAAGTGTTCAGAATTTTTTGTTATGAAAATAGCACAATTTCACACAAAGCAGATCTTTGTATCTGTTTTTTTAAATTTTTTAAGTAGGAAAAGATGAATAAAAGCCTTACTGAATAATTTATTAGTTAAATATTTTCACCATTACTTGTGGTATAGATCTAGCATAAGTATTATCCATTATATGTCTGCTAGATATAGGCTTTTCAGTTGCTTGTGTGTGCCACCTGAATTGTACATGCAAACTTCAATACCCTAGGAAGTGAAGAGCTACATTTTCAACTCAACTGTAAATGTGCATTTTGGGTTGACTACACATCAGATTTCTCAATTTAGGGTAGATTTTTCAATTTAGGGAACATGCAGCTTTAAATTAATTTTAAAACAGTCACAAAATTTGGGAAGTGCTTCTCTCACTTCACATACCTGAAGCTATGAGAACAATGTCATGCCACGGTCGATCCAGCAATTATGCAACAGAGCTTTTCAGTGTGTTATCTCTCAGGTATTAGCTGAGCCCTAAGATTTGTCCTGGGAAAGGAGATGGCATCTCCTTCTAGATATGGATAATATCCAAGGCTGGTATGGGACTTGAGTTAGAGCATTTTTAGCACAATTATCTAAGGTCACTTATGCGTCTGAAGGATAAAAAAAGCTGTTTCATTTATGAAATACTGACTAGAACTTTTTTAAAACAATCCCTAATAAGTATCATGAAGGAAAATTCTGCTAATTAATTCTATAAATATGATGGACAAATAATAAATGACAATTCTTATTTAATTTTCCTTTTTCTCAATACCTGCATCAATTTAGAAAAACAGTGTTCCTTTCATATGGTTTTCATTTTAAAGGCAGGGAACCAATTTTTAATTTTTTTTTGTAATGAAATTGAATTGGACATCCCTCATAAATCTTGTAACTTTAGTGGGCATTACTCATTTCACCCAAAAGCATGGATGGATGTTTTAGAGTTTCTCAGTCATTAAAATGAAAGCAATCTTAATATTACTTTCCTAGTAGCCAGACCCTTACTCGTGGTGAGCTGTGCCTTCATCTGTAATAGGTGCTATTGATTTCAGTGAAACTCTTTGATTCCTAGACCACTGCTAAACAAAAGCCAAAGTGGTAAAGTCTGTCCCTCATCCCTTTCAACATGTTTTCATAAACACATTACTAAACCTCATCCTTAAGGTCTCTAATGTATATGTTTCCATTAAAATCAGTTCTTCTTAACACATGTAGATCAATGAAAAATCTTTGATGGAAACACCACATCTAGAGATTTAAAACATATTTATAACATCTTCAGGTTTTCTGGCTGAAAAAAAGGATTTTGGACAAGATAAAAAAAAAATTTATTCTTGTTACTAATATTGAATGAATCCCCTGTGAAAAGTCTTCTCAGACTCAGTAGCAAGGAAGCCCAGAGCCTTACAGAGCACTGGAACTTGCATAATTGAGGTAGTGCTGGATCAGGAAGTGTATTACAGATAATAGTTTTGCTAGTTTACAGATTCTATAATACACAGGGTGGTAAATTATGTTCAAGAGTACCTCAAAAGCAAAGGAGGCTCTTTGTATAATAAATAACTCTTTATACTAGGTGGAAACGAATTAGTTCTAAATTCTGATCAAATCATGAGATTACATCCACATTAATACAAATTAATTTGTCATAATGAATGTTAATAGAATTAATTATAATGAGACACTGTTGCACTGGGTAAAATATTTCATAATGGTCCCTTTCATATTAGTAGTAGATTATGTGCATATTTCAAAAAAATATAAAAGCAAGAATTACAGTTATCATTTTTTATGGTGGAGGCATGTCAAAGAACAATGACATGAAATTTTGAGTCTAGTTAATGGTCCAAATGAACTTTTTTCTTGTTCAAAGCTAGCCTGCTAAACTCCCTTGAACATTCAAAACCTGTTTATTTTTTTCTAGGAGGTAAGACATCCAAATACTGTCCAAAATCCAGGAGAGTTGACGTCCTCTTTGCTTTTTTTCATATACTCAGACTTACAGCCCCCCATGATGCTTGATGCTAAATCATGATATAATGAGTACTGAATTACTTAGGCCTTTTCCAATTTCCATAGAAAATGGACTTTAATTCAAAACTATGCCTGGTTAATTAAACTTTCCATGATCTAATTTGATCTAATTATTTCTATAAATTGAGATGTAACCAGAGTTATATCCTAAGGTGGAATTAGGCTATGGTTACCCATTTTTACTTAGATGGAGGGAACAGTGATGTTCTCTCCTATTAACCCTAACCTTGCTGGTCACTTAAATCAAAGCAGTTCTGCAACCCAAATGGTGAAGAAGAAACTGTATTTTCAAAATGTCTGTTGGGGGTGGGGGAGGGTATTTTTTAGAGACTGATTTTCCCAAATGCCTTTGAAAACTAATGTTTCTCCTTGCATCCATCTTGAATGATAGTAGGACAAGAAAATATTTGGTGTAGTCCAGGTGTCTTATTAACAGCCCAGTACATATTTTCTCTCTTTTTCATTTCTGTTCAGATGCACTAAATTTTTACTTAAATTCATTTTTCTCTAAAGACGTCTTTTTCTTTAGATCACCTCTTCTAAATCATGTGCAACATGATCTGAACCATTTACATTTTTATTACATTCTGAAAAAAGGGACAACTCCTTGCCAAGTTATTTTATTTTGCCATATCAAAACCAAAGCTTGGATCCATTTTTTCTTGCTAGCAATAGTTTTTACCTTCTGAAAATAGCTGCTGGTACCTCTTTGTGTAGTTTCCTTGAGTGGTTCTCCTTGAGTGAACTATCATTGTTGCTCACCAAAATCTTGTTACATTCAGTCAGGTGGTGTACACATATACTGCTCCTTGCATTTACCATAAAATAATTTATTTCTGAAATCTTTGCTGACAGAGAAGCAGAGTGCAGATGCTTGCTTTGCAAACAAACAAGGCAATCTGATGAAGTATTCAAGGCTTCTGGCTGCACTGTCTGAGTTCGTTTAGAGGTTAATAAAATCAGCTCCCTGCTATGCGTTAAAAATAAGTAATTAATTTTGGGATATCTGTTAGAACTGGAATATTATGCCTGGAAAATCAGGATAGAAGGCAGTCTGCTTACTGGAAACGCTTCCTTGAGGCATATCCTCACAGCTAATTTAGAAGCCCATTTTCAGAGCAGCAGACAATCCAGACCACCGTATGTAGTGGCCAAAGCTCTCTACAGGCAATGAAGAGAAAAAGAAAGAAGACTGAAAAGTTGAAGGCTGCCTGAATTTAGTTACTTTCCTGTCAGTATGCATTGGAAAAATAAGGACTCCATCAGAAAATCAAGTCCATATAAGTGAGGTGTTTAGTTCTCTATTACACCATTTCAAAATGAACAATAGGAAATCTGAGGTATTTCCGTATTTCTATAATGTAATCTGGTGAGTTTGGTCAGTCAGTTACACATCACACAAGGTCCAGAAGGTTGCCTGACACTTTCCTTATGCTTAAGAGTAATCTGGAAAAAGGCCAGGCTTCTAGATCAAGGTCTCTGGAAATGTGTACAGGCTCTACATTATTGACTTAATCAAGAAAATAAAAAAAAATAAAAATTCAGAAGTGGAGATGAGAATTTTAATTCTTTACCTACCTATCAACAAGACTGTTAAACCAAAAGTTAAGCTGTCCTTGTCTACTCTTCCCTAGCCCACAAGTCAAGTAATCAAGGCATAACTTAGCTAAGTAGCTCAGTAAGAGATCATGAATTGAGTCCTTTATTCTAAACTCTGATTTTAAGAAAAGTTATATTGAATAGAAATAATCATATGGTCCTTCTTAAACTTGTCAGTTGTTGATCATTTGTTGATGTATTTCAATTTTGTTTCATTAAAGCCAATAATAAAACCTTTGTACATCCCTAATTACAGTTTTAGAATAATATTTTATTGTTGTACAATAGTACAACAATAGTTGTATTATAGTTGTACAATAATTGTATAGTAGTTGTACAATAGTACAACTTTTATTTCCCATAGATTGGGAATTTAAGGTTCATTTTCTTTCACTGTCTTTTCTTTGCATCTCTTCAAGTTGCTCAGCAATTATGGTAAGGTATTTAGCATCATCATGTCCTGGTTTATAACAACACTCTTTGCTAACTGGAAAAGTATTTTGTACAGTAATTTACTAAAAATCATAGACTCATCCACTAAGATTAGTAAATAACATGTATGAAGTATTAATTTTGAGTGATAATATGCTCTAATATGACAAAGATTTTGCTGGGAGACATAACAAACACGTGTTTGACAAAGTTAAAAGCTAGAATAAAGTCTATAAAATTAATTTCATCCATTAAAATAAAAAGAAAAAAAAAAAAAGATGTAATTTGATGCGGCAATAGCAGCTACAACATAAACTACCTGACCTTGCCCTTGAAATGACCTCAACCTTGACCTGCAGGGACACTCTCTCTAGGGATGAGAGGTATGTTATTACATGTTATTTCATTACAAGGCCCCTGCTGAGCAGCAACTGCCAAATGGACTCAATTAAGTGTTTCTTGTGATGTGGATTACTGTCTACTGGGGAGAGTTGATACTAGCAAACATATTTCATTCCCTAAAGTTTGACTGGATATGAAAAGCATGTGAGTTACTCATTCAGTGACACTTCAGTGCATGATTTATATCTGTTTAGAAGCAACATAACATACATACTTCAGTTGTGAACTGCAACCTTTTCTCACTCCTTGTCCTTCAGTAACCAGGCCCTGTTCTCACACTCAGGGATTGTAGAACCAGACCCAACCTTCATAAAAGCAACCTTCCAAAAAGAAAAATTACATTGAACAATCTCTGAATTTTGACAGACAAACTCTTGTTTAACCCTGAAAATAAAGTTCAAAAATGTCACAGATGCAGCTCTGTATGCTGTCTAATTTTTATCTCAGCAATTTTGTATCAGGGATAAAGTACTGAACACTTAGGAGAGCTGGGTTAACTTATTGCTTCTTTAAAATCAATCTTCTACACTAAAACTGTGTAGTGCTGTTGGTAAAAGTGGTAACTAATGTTTCTTTCTCTCTCTCTCTAGGTACATATATTTTATATTTATGAATTACACCCACACCCTCCCCCTCATTTTCACTACATTTTCTGTATCTAATAGTTTTCTAGAAGTTATTTTCTGAAGTATCATTTGAAACTTGTGGAAAAACACCTCATTGGCTGCAATATACTTTCTATCAGAGTGCCAAAAGAACATTGAGCAAATGAGCAAGCCATTGCATGCAGAAAGAACACGTTTTATAAGATTTTCAAGTAACAATTTTAATCTTGTTTTTATATCTCTGCATAAAATGCATTTGTTTTCTCATAATTTATACACAGCAAAAGTAAAAAAATCACTTCAGAATCTGCTTTTCCATCCTACCTCTTTCCACTGTATTTTTACCAATGAAATTTGGAGGGTAAACATTTTGCATGAAAACAGCTGGGAGAAAAAGCTAGCCCCAAGGGGTTCAGTGGAGGTGTCATTATTTCTAAAGGAGCTTCCACTCCTTTCTTTGGCTTCTGTGAAATGGGAAAAACTAGATAGCATTTTTTGGTCCTGAAGGTAAAAAAAACCCCCAAAAACGAAAACAAAAACAAAAACTTTAAAGGAGGAAATAGACATGTGTTGCCCTTTGTACATCATAAAGAGTTTAAATCATAAATATATTGTAAATCAAAAATACCTCATTGATACATAAAACTATCTCAAGGTTGGGTGCCAAGGTGCCAGACCCTTTTTGGAGGTGCTCAGCAAAAGGAAGAAGAGCAAAGGCCCTAAAGAAAACACAGAAGGTTTCACCTCAAGATGAGGAAGAAATTGATGCTGAAATCGGCAGAGCACTGGAACAGGCTGCCCTGGGATTTTGTGGATTCTCCCTTTCTGGAGACTTTCAAAATTCACCTGGATGCATTACTGTGTAACCTGGCTTCAGTGACCCCCCCTTGTCAGGGCTGTTGGACTAGATGATCTCCAGAGGACCCTCCTAACCCTAAAAGTTCTCTGATTCTGTGATACCTTACCTTTCTACCATAGTTTCATTCTACAATAGATAAAAGATATTATGCAAGTTAATTGTTATGCACTGCTTTGCCTAGAAAAATTCCTGCCTGGACATCTCATGGCTGTTAGAAAACTATTTTTTTCAATTTTATTAGATTTCTGCAGACACATAGAGTTTCCCTTTAATTTTTGATGTTGTAATAACTCCTACTTTTTTAAGTGTAGCCTGGATAAAAAAAAAAATAAAACACAAACCTAAAAAGAACAGAAGTTGCTTTGAGTTGTTCATTGTTTTCCCAGAAAGAGATACTCAACACAAGATTGGAATGGAAACATTTCTACATGAATATGACTACTTTGAACACTCACTACACAAACATGAACTACACTAACAAGTATTACTCTTCTGCTTGACAGACAGTGAAAAAAAGTTTGTTTTCTTTTTTTAAAAAACATAAGAACCACAAGTGAGAAAGGACTGTGTTCTACTGCTCTATTACCATCCTTTTCTCTACAATGATGTCTGAATGTTTCTGCCTAATGCAAAAGAATTTTTTTCCTTTGCTGATTTTTTTTTTACAAAATGAATTTAACACAACTTTCCTTTACTTAAAGTTATGGAAAAACAGCTGGTTCTGTTCAGTTGTATTAATCTCTGAAATTTAAGTAATTTGAAAGATATCAATGTGTCTAACTGCAAAAACTCTGGTTTGGAAAGATTTTCATCATTTGTTTAAATATTTGCAACTGGAATTAAACAGGCAGGAGCTTGCTTACAGTAACAGTTTGGCATTTTCATATATTAAATACATGTGGCATATTATTACTTTCTTAAAGCTTACTTAAACCAACTGAAAATGCAGAATTGTAGCCTGTGCTGCAGAATGCTATTTTTCAGTGATTCTTCATTTGGAAATGGTATTTAAATGGAATTTCATTATCAGAGCATCAATTACTTTTCAAGAATCTGCAATGCACCAAGCTTAGCCAGTAGTATATCTCCTATAAGGCTACTGAACCTTGAAAAGGGTGAATCCCTCAGAACAAGAAAAATATCTTCAAACTTCACACAGAATTTTACAATCTTGCTCTTTTTCTGTCTCTGTTACAGTTAATTTCCTATGCTCTTTTCTTCCCTTTTTGATTACAGTCCTTTTGGCTTTACAACCTGTGAATGCTAGGTCACTTCCCTTCTCTCCCCTTCCCTTCCCTTCCCTTCCCTTCCCTTCCCTTCCCCAGGGCACCAAGGGGCTGCCACCAGTGCTGGATAGCCAGTTCCAGACAACTCAGCAGCAGACCCACCCCAGACCAAAGCTGAGCCACAGTCTGTGATGCCTCTGTGAAAACCTATTTTTAAATCACAGAAAACACCAAGGGGGAGGGAATCAGGGCACACAGAGAGAAAGAAGAGAAGAAAAAGCAGTAAAGAGATTGTAATTGAAATTGAAATTGAAACTGAAATAATTGAAATTGAAAGACAGAAAGAACTAGAAAGAGAGAAAGAACTGGGAAGAGAATGAGAAATGAGAAACAGAAGAGAACATCAGTCAGAGATTTCTCCATGGTGGAGCAGGTTCTCCCATGAAATGGCTGCAGTCTTTGGAGAACATTATGCTGCCCAGCAATCAGAAAAATGTGTTGAAATCAACTGAGACTAAATTAGGTCATTAAAATGATCAGAGTATAAATAATAAAATGAAAAAAACTGTCTCATTACTTTGTTATGTGTGACTCTCTTTTAAGTCTAAGGCTACCAAGAGAAGAATGATTTCATAAAAACAAAGGACTCATTTAGGAAAGGTGAAACATGTATTGGAATAATGTCAGTGTTAATGGAGAAAATGTTAGCATCAGAAAAGGTTATTTCTTTTTTCATGCATCTAACTTCTTTTTCTTTTTCTGAAATACACCTAGCAGCTGCTACAATTGCTGTTGTCATTATATCTGTTGTAGAAGAAGCAAGTAATTGTTTTGCCTAGGCTTGTGCAATCTCAAACTAATCCTTTGCAAGCATGAGGACAGATTAACCCTAGTGTGCATTTTAGATATCTATGCTTGTAATAAAAACTACTTGAAAAACCAAATGTGCACTCAAAAGGGAAATTAGTATAACTGCTGTTAAGGGAAACAAGTGTTTAGACTCTTCACAGCTTCAGGATAACTGTTAATTAGATAATGTATTCTGAAAGCCAGAGAGAGATATTAAGATCATCTGATTTTTCCTCCTGCATAATATGGGATTTAGGACCTTCCTGAATTAATTACTGCATAAATTAGGATGAAATATATAGAAAAACATCTTACCATGGCTGAAATACTTACTGTGATAAGGGTTCCTTTTAGACACTTGACAAACATTTCCCTGATTTGGATGACTTTTTCTTTCTAAATAAGTTCCCAAGTAATTTTATGTTAGACAATTATATAAGGTACAGGACATTGTAATTGTTTCTAATACTGCACATGGAATTTCTAATAAACTTTGATGCTTGTACTGTCATGCAGCAAAAATATGCATTTCATCGTCTTGCATACTTGAAGATGATTAGACAAATGAAATTACTGATCAAGATTCTGGTCTGTGATTGGCCTGGCTCTTTACAAATTAGGCTATGTTGCCTTCCAAAGAGCAAGTATTACCAGCTGAAATCAGAACTTGACAAAAAGAAATGCTAATTTCAGTTTTTATCAGAATATTGACACATCCTTGTGCTTGCAAAGCACAATAAAACAGGCATATTAGAGAAATATAGTGATGTTCTTTTGATAAAGCCATGATTGCTAATCCCTAGATCCAAAAACTCCCCTTAATTGACTGTATAAATGTAAAGTAATTATGTTTAAATGGGGAAAGATGAAACTCTTAACCTGATTTGCTTGTCACAAAGTGCCTTATTTATTTAGCTCTGAACTTGGGGTTAGTATTATGAATTATTCTTTTAATGAGCCTTCTTTATTTATTAAAATATTTTTGTGTTTTCAAATTTTTGTAAGTTAAATTTCTGTAACTATTTATTTTTATTTTTATTTAGAAAAATACTACCTAGATTGAATTAAAAATATATTTATTATATTACATTCAGTGTGATGCAATTCTTAAATTTCCTTTGTTATTTGCAAAGACAACTGTATATAAGTACGAACTATCTCACTGTTAATTATTCTTGGGGTGATTTTTTTTAGTATATTTGGTAGCACCTACTGTCTGGACACTCATGATGAGTCCCAATATAAATTGCATCTAGTTTTCTAGACATTCACTATATTTTCTTTGTGAAATTTGAAACTTAAATATTTGGTGGAAAAAAAAAATTGGTGTTGATAAATGCCAGCTGAGAGGTATTTTTTTTTTGCCTAATAAAGCAATTGAGAATTAATATAGGTCATGACACCAGCATTGAGCATTTTAATTATACTCCCTAACCATTAATTTTAATTTTTTTAATGTGGACGGCCTATTTGCCATCAAAATGGTAAAAGTTGCAATATATTGGCAACTACTTAATTGAGTGCAATAATCTGATATGATCTGTTTCAATTTTTTGCTTCTTAAAAAATAGCCTTATGAAATTTATATTATAACATGGTTTATTCTAGCACCTAGAGTTTGTAGAATATGCATTGAAAAGTACACAAATATGATAGATCTCCTCCTCCCACAAAATACCATTGCCCTTTTAGCTGAGGAAGAGGTGGCAGTGATAGCAACACAACTTAGCAACAAATTACACCCTATATATTTAATAAAAATATATAAATTAAAATCTGTCATGTAAAAAGAATTGGCTAATATCTGTTCCTCTGTTACTTTTAAGTTCTCTTAAAACTTTGTCGAAGAAATTTCTCTTCATGATTCCTTGTGTTTTTTTCTGTGGAGTCCCCTCTCAGGGAATACCATAAATTTCAAGGAATCAGTGTTGTTGCATTTTGGGAGCTTTGAGAATATAAACCTACTGAGAATGCAATTCAGTCAAAAATTATTAAAATGGATGAAGGAGAAACATTTTGTTTCATTTTAGAAGGTTACCTATATAGCTTTCCTGCAAGATAAAAAGACAACCCAGTCAGCCAATGGAAAAAGGATGAAAGCATTCCTTGCACAGTCATCCGAGAGACTGGACACTGTTGACTAGCAGTTCTGACAGATGATTTACACTTACCTGGATGTCACACACACCATGAGGTCCAATAAACACCATCAGGATGCTACGTCTCCTAATGTCAGAATGGTATATTTTCTAGGCACACTACACTGTTGCTTGGAAGGGCTCATATATAATTTTGCAAGCAAAGTTCTTTTCGTCTTGAGCAAGCCCCTTCCTCTTTTCTACTTAATCCAGCCTGCCTTAAATAATAACATTTTGCAGTTTTTTCCTGATACCCTCATCTTGCTGGTGTTTGAAAGAAAAGAAATCTTCTTTTTGTGTACCTCTTAGAACTACATTGACCAGTAACACCATGTTATGAATTAGGAAAATAATGTCAGTCAGAATTGGTTGCATTTACCAATTTAAAACAAATTCCATTTCAAAGCACTTTGCCTGCCATCCAAGATAATTGGAAAGCCAGTTTGAAAAATCTTCTAATGTGCTTTTTGAAATTGACCAAGTTTGCAGAGGCAGCTTCTTAAAAAAAATATAATTAATTTCTATCTGTCTACACTGATCAGTGCAGGCTGACAGTCCTTCTACATTCTTTGTTTTAAAACATGTGATTTTTTTTCAATAGACTATACCTCCCTTTCATCTTCCTTTTTTCCCTCTATAAATTGGCACTTTCTGTCTTCTAGGAATCTCATTACCATGCACCGATTCTCCATTGCTTCATAGTAAAGGTGCCCAACTGATGTACCAAAAGAACTGTAAATAGCTATTTTTATGTACCAAAGATTTTCTCCTTATAAACTTACGGTTACAATGGCTCTAACATGTCAGTACTTATCTGAATTATCCTAACTCATGATATCTATTCAATTCAATTTCATTCTACATCTGTACTCTTTGGTGCTATATAGTTACTAAGATGCTCCAAGGTTATATTGTTAACATTTGATTAATTTCTAGAGCAGCAGTTAATTAAAAAAGATCTTGAGAAACTGAATTATGTAATCTGAAACTCTAAGTTAAAAAAAAAAAAAACAAACCCCAAACAAACCATAAATATGAATCTTGGGATGTACTACTATCCTTACATAGACTTTCTGAGTCTTCTTCAGGAGTATACATTATACATATAAGATCAGACTCCCTGAAAATAAACCCTCAAAATCTAATTGAGATTTAAACATGCTTGTTTCTTTATCTGAAACTTGAAATAGTTTTTTCAGACCCTCAAAAATATTACAAAGTTTCATCGACTATTTTTACAAAATATGTAAGAAATGTCAACAGGAAAATTATTTCTCCTCTTCATCTTAGAACATAGTAACACTAATGCAAGAAATATCTGGAAGGCTGATAACTATCTGGATTTGCTTTTTACTGCTTTGATGGTCATTGGATCATACCAACCAGTTATTAATTTCCAGAAAATGTCTTAGTCCTCTGATTTCATTTACTAATAACTTGCTTTCAGACCAAGTGATTACACCCATCTAATCCCAGCTACAGCAGCATATCAATACCATGTTTCCACTTAATCTCAAACTTCCCTCTGATTGAATACATATTTTAAAATTTTACAAGAATACTTTCTTCTGTTTGCCTCAGGCTCTTTTTTCTTTCTTTTTTGAAGAGATTCTTATTTTTGCAAGTGAAAATTAGCTGCTGGTGCAGGACTTCCATAGGGACAAACAGATCCCTTTCTTCTCCCTAGCATCCTCTGCTTCATACCATTGTTTATGACTGCTCTTTTATCCAGTAAAGCAGATCTGAAGAAAATAAAATTACCAGAAAAGGCATAGTATATAGGAAGGAGGAGGAGGACTTTCTGGAGTCATTGCAGGATTTGAGAGTTTCTTATGAATGTATGTTTTTCTTTCCTTTTTTCATTACATTGAAATTGATTCTAAGTATTTTGAGGTGTATCTTTTGATTTGAAAGAAAAGCTAAAAGCAATATTTCCTGTGGGACTTTGGAACTGAACAACAGCTATTAAAAAACCCTAAAACCAGCTGTACACCACTGGGTTTGAAATACTTTTGCGGGGCTTCTTTATCCTCATGGTTTAGTAAGGAAGCAGTTTTGTTTTTATGATAGTACACAAGATGCTTCAGGTTAATATCAGGACATCAGAAAAATATCATGACCCAACAAAATAGAAAACTGGACCAAACTATGGTGTGTCTGATTGCAGGGAGTGACAGAGAGAGATATATATTTATTTTAAAATATTTACTTTACCACTAAATTATATAATGCTGTTTTAAAGTATTTTGTATTAAATCCTTTTATCAGGACTCAAACTGTGTTGCTCTACAGAGGAGAGAAGGCTTTGTTGATACTGACTACTTTTCACAAATTTCCTACTCTCATAGGGGAAACGTGGCATGCATGAGAGCTTTTGCATATCATCCCATAATAGCTCTGTTCATCACTGCTAGCTTGTGCCTTGATAAAGTATGCCTTGTAACATTTGCATACCTGTCACAAACAGCTTAATGAATGTATTTACGGGATGAAGTGGTAAAATACAAATATTTTGCAGCAAATATTTTGCAACAATATTTTCGCTTCTTTTACAGAAGTGGGTTTTTTCTGACAAAAAAAAAGGTTTAAGATTTCTCCTTTTACTTGGAGTTCTGTGAACTTCAAGGTATTTTATTCAGGCTACAGTACATCCTGTTGTATGAAGGTGAAAAGTGGCAGTGATCAAGTTTTAGACAATGAATGTTGCGAGAAAATCAATAGTCTGATTAAAAAAAGAAAGCTCAAGAGGCTTCTAACCCTAAAAAGTTGATTTGTTACTTCACTATATCTCATTGAAAGAGCAAACTATATTAGTCTTTAGATTTACCAGGCACATTATTCCTTGTGTAGTTTCAAACGTATCAGCAGTAATGAGAAAGAACATCTTTAGGTTAGCCCCTGTTTTCTCCTAACATATATCAGAAAATTCTGTAGGGAGAAATACTCTATACTCTGTACTCTATCAGGCAGGTGAGCTATAAAATCTGCCAGAACAAGGGACTTCTTTGCACTATTTCTGACCCTGAAGATCAGACTACAAAAATCTTGGTATCAGACATTTAAAAAATGTACTGTTCCCAAAGAGACAATGAGAGTGAAGAAGATATTATACACAGAGCAGAAGGGACTATTATAAGTAAAAGTAAAGTATGTGTGAAGGAAAATTATGTTAAATGCTAAACACTAAATCAAAAGACAAAAAGTTTAAAATATTTATTTAAAGGACTATAATGAATGATAAAAGAAATAATGGTTTAAAACATGAAAGAGCAAAAGTAAGATGTCATTTATAACTAGCTACAGTTTCTAATAAAAAGGGATAAGAGTGTTAGGAAATTTAAGGCAATATTATGTGAGAAATTACTGAAAAAAGTTATTTTGGGAAAGTTTCCAAATGGTGAAGCAGAATATACTAGGTCAAGGACAAAGTCAGCAGAGTTTCACTGCAAAATATAGGCAACTTCTGTACTAGCAGTGAACTTTTGCGGATGAAACTCTGTGGACTCTTTCAAGGAGGCAGATTTCTGGGACTCAGTCCAACAGAGCACTTATTTTCAACTTAACTTTAAACATGCAAGTCAACATGTTAGACTTAATTCATGTAAAAGCATTGAATGAATATAGCATTTATCAGGACATAGCCTGATAGCTTTTGGTTTCAATAAGATCCTCCTTTGTCTTCAGGTTCTTAATAAATTTAAACTGCTGCAAATCATTAAACTCTTGACTCTGTTGTCTTGATACTCAATGAGTAAGTGTATGTGGGCTACAGCCCAAAACCTCGGAATACTCTAACACCTACTTCACTTGAACGGTGTGAGCAGCTCTGGTCCCCAGTAGCAACAGAAATACATAGCAATTAGAAGAAAATAAAAGACATTAAAGACCAGCACACTTGATGAGAGGCATTTTTTACACAAGGAGAAGCTAGGCAGAGGAGGCTGCATTTTGAAAAAGAGATGGCAGAAGCGTATCACAGATGTTCATAGAAACCAGAGAAAAATGGCAGTTCTCATATCTACATATATATGTGCATGTATATATATACATATAGAGAGAGAGAGAGGGAGAGATATTGCATATATGTAATAGAAGAGTTGCAAGGCACCAATTAAATCACCAGTGGCATGTTAAAAACAAGCATTATGAAATGTGTGCACAATATGTTTTATGAAATGGTGGTGCTTTTGAATGATAGGCTCTACTAAATTTTGTTGATCTGGATACAGTCTCTGGCTTGTTGATCCTTATTGCCAGAAATGGAGAAGTACCACACTGTACTTGCCTGAGCATACAGTCTTTTCAAAGCACTGGCTCTTGGCTGCTGTCTGAGACTGTTCTCAGCTGGATTGGTCCAATCTTATGTTGGATTTTTATTCTATAATACATAGAACACATGTGCACAAGTAATTCTGGGTCCAGTAATGTGAAATCAGGAAAGCACAACAATGTTGAAAGCAGAAAAATCTGAATGCATCACTAATATTAAAACTCAA
Source organism: Peucedramus taeniatus (assembly GCA_013400575.1). NCBI lineage: Eukaryota > Metazoa > Chordata > Aves > Passeriformes > Fringillidae > Peucedramus > Peucedramus taeniatus. The sequence goes on along the minus strand of WBNO01004544.1, from coordinate 82,834 downwards.
CATACATTTTAACAATTAGCATCTCATTCATTTATGCCAACTTGAATTGAGAGGATGTTTGTAAATTCTTCGTTATTAATTTATGAGTTAACTTGCTTTCAGGAACTAGTATGGCAGTTGGCTGAAGCTGTAAAATAGTTTTGGTATCTTATCTTCTGCCCACTGCAAAAAATAAGACTTTTTTTTTTCTTTTTTC
>WBNO01004544.1:44453-82632 GCA_013400575.1 Peucedramus taeniatus | reverse complement strand
TTTTGTCTGTTTGGGTGGTTTTGTAAACAAGAATTAGTAGTCTTAAACCTTGGAGTACAGTGATTGAGAAACATTTTAATGAAAAGTAATGAATAACACACTGGAGAAAGTTGGTTAGGGCAGCTTTAAGACCGGCTTAGATCCTTGTTTTTCAAAACAGGTTTGTATCTAACTCAGTCCAATAGTTGCTTTTCTTGTAGTTATGTAAGGATTGCATAACGTTCATCAAAAATGGTCAAACCACATTTAGGTTAGATAAATGTTTTGACTGAAGACCTGTTTATTATCATTTATTAAAACTACCAATATGCTCACAAATTCCAAAGAAACACTTGCCATTTAACTTGCATATTAGATACAAATAGGCAACCTGAACATAAGAAGAGGCTATATCTTGCCAAGGTTTATACATCAGGCCAAAAACTATTCCAGTGACTTCTTAACATAGTAAACCATAATTCTTGCAGAGAATATGTGCTATAATAAATGAAATTAAGTTTAAAAAATCCTAAAATAAGAATTTCTCATTTTAGTGGTATATTTTGAATCACCTTGGAAAATCTGGGATTGTGATACCATTTGCATAATGGTTGATGGATGTTAGTGTCTGGTCAAGGATTCCTTTCATTGAAGGAAAACCAGTCTTTTGCACAACCATTTTAAAAATTATGTTAATTTTTTTCTTCTTTGTAATGACTCCAGATTAATTTCTAATTTTACTTGTAACCTCAGATTTTAATGCTCAAAATAAAGTTTATTCTTTTCACAGTTTACTAGCTATGGAAAAGAAAGAGCACAGATTTCTTTCTCATTTCTGAAACTAAATTATGCCTAAGTAGCAATACAGTGATTTTAGTACAAATTACTATAATAAGAACTGCAAATTGATTTTGATAATATGAGGCAATTCACTATTAATGAGTTTTGATGCCTCCAAAGCAGTTATTCTCTAAAGAAAGAAAGAAAATATTTGATAAAAAATATTAAATTAATTGAAAGAGAATCAAATCAACTGAGAAAGGACACATCAGTAAAAAAACCCAAACAAACTAAACAAAAAAGCCCCAACAAACTACAAAACTGAATAAAAACTTTAAGCAGCTTAAACTATTCATCAAGACCAGAGAAAATTAAACCATAGACCAAAACAGATTACCTATTGTGATTGAAAAAGCTGAAACAGCAAAACTATTACAATGTGTGTAATAAACAAGATTAACAAAAAAAGTGAAAAATATGAAAATCAAAGAATATGTCATGTACCTTAAAATCCTATACCTATATTCTTTAAAACAGTGTGGTTAATAATAATAATAAAAATTGTCACTGTTGTATTTCTTTTACATGTTAGCTTAGCTTGGAAGCAAACTCACTCAGGACTCGAGAGGCTTGGCATTATTCTAGATGTGCTGCTTTGAGAGAAAAGTACTCATTTTTCATGAAGGATAATCTGTGTTGATGAAATTAATAGAGTAAACTGTATTAGAGTGTATTGAATTGAGCTTTTGAGCAAGTGGTAACCTAACTTAAAGATGGCTCAATGAGAAATAATTTCTAAAATTACATCTGAAATGGAATTTGTTGTAGTCTATGGGGTGATTTGGCTGAAATGGAGTCATTAATATGACCTAGCACATAACCTAAGCAATGAATTTCTTCTTGTACTTTAGTCTCTGAAGAGAAACAATTCAAGGAAGATGTCTTATCTACCTAAAGGTTCCCTAGAATCAGCAATCTCTTTGCATGCAAGCACTACTGGTTGCCATAGAATTGCCTAGGAAGCTCCAGTTGAGGACATTAATAAATCATAGGGCCATTTCAGAAAGACAATTCAGTTTTTGTTTCATTTAAATTGGCTGAAAAAAAATCAGATCCTCTTGGGAAAATCAGAGTAAAGGGCAAGAGCTTTAAAGAGAAGAGAGGAAAAAAAAAAAAAAAGAAAAAAAAGAGCTGGTCAAGATTAGCTTTTAGAGCAACAGAAAGATGAAGCAAAATGAGAAACCTGGTCAGATAGCTAGGGAATGTTTTCACCATCAAAAGTAGCTGCTAAGACAAAAAACTAAACATCGCTGTCTTTAAAATATGAAAGGTTCTGCAGTCTCTGCAAGGACATGTCATTGAAGAAACAGGCTAAAATCTGAATAACTTCTGTGACATCAGGGAACTGTTTCCTGTTGAAAGAGAAAAGCTTCAAAGAAAGCCAGAACTCATCATCTACTACTTAGCAGCGCAAAAATACATTAGCAATGTATAGGTTTTGGACTGTATATCTGCCATTGGTAGAGTATATTTAGAAGATTCCAAAATGAAATATCAAGCAGAGAGAATGTATAGTTAAGTGACAGCTCTAACTCCTTTCCATTCAAATTTTCATTTAATTCACAACCCAATAGCACAAGCACTCAGCTTTTTTTCCAGACTTTTTAGGAATTTGGTTTTATGTCTCTACCTTCATAAAGCCTGTACTGTATCAACCCTCTAGTTAAGTACAATAGGGTGCTGTGCTTTTCAGAAATTTCAGTTCACCTGCTGAGACTTGAAATGACAGATTAGTAGAAAATCCCCATGGCAATTTCATCAAGATTCCCTGTAGAGAAATTCCAGCTGGACATTTGCATTCAGGTGATATGAGACTCCAATAAAGTTCAGTCAGACATGTAACTTATTTCCAGTTTGGAGCTATAAGTGAGTCAGTTCTCGAATGATTCTTCATTTCAGAGATAACTGAAATGGCTGGAATATAGTTAAGAGATGATCAGAGTTGGGGTTGTTCAGCCTGGAGAACAGGAGGCTCCAGAGAGACCCTATAGCAGCCTTTCCGTACTTAAAGGAGGGATGCAAGAGAGCTGGAGAGGGGCTTATTTCAAAGACATGTAGTGATAAGACAAGGACTAGTGGCGTTAAACTGAAAAAGGATGGGTTTACATTAGATTTTAGGAAAAAATTCTTTATGGTGAGTGTGGTGAAGCACTGGAACAGGTTGCCCAGAGAAGTGGTGAATGCCCCATTTGTGGTTGTCTTCACAGCCATGTAGGAGGGGGCTTTGAGTAACCTCGTCTAGTAGAAGGTGCCCCTGCCCATGGAAGGAGGGTTGGAACAAGATGGTCTTTGAGGCTCTTTCCAACACAAACCATTCTATGATTCCATAATGATCATGGTAGAAATCATAGCTTTGCCATCAGCCTGTAAAGATAGTCAAGTATTTTGGAGTTTGAGATGTCTGTGTAGAAATATCAGTCTACTATCCTGAAGTTTTAAATTAAATTCAAGTACACGTCGTTCAAATTCATCTATTTGAGATCCTCTCGTATTATTGAGATGGAGATAACAAATGGATTAACTATATTTTTGCTAATTGGGAAGTCTAGTTTTTTCTGACATCCTATTTGAATCTCAAGTTTGCTGCAACTAAAAGTTGTAGAATCCTATAAAAAGGACTCGACATGGAACATATAGTCCTTAAAAAGCATGTTTGGTCACAGGCCTCAAACCTGAAATGCAAATGTGCAGCAAATCATGCTTAAGTATGAATGTGTTCAAAGCAGTGTAACTTCAGTTGGGAGAACTGTGTCTGATTTAGTCCAGCAGAGGAACATTATGGAAAAAAGACTACCTAGACACAAGATAAAGGAGGAATTCTGCATAACTCCATTGATCCCAAAGTTAGTTCATGCAAACCAAGAAGTGGGAAAGGCTAAGCATGGACTTCTCTCTTCACAAGGTTTTGTCCCACTGAAATCCAAATCATCCCACCCACTGCACCCTCCCTGGCAAGAATAACAGCTCTATCACTTTCTGCTGGCTTCAAGCAAAGCGTGCTTTCATATGTCTATTTTATCTCATTTATAATTTGCATTTCCCTTTGTCAAAGTGAGCGGATTAAGTCCCACATGTGCTGATTTTAATATCTTTGTTCTTTTCTTCTTTGTGTAAGCAATGAAGAGCTCCTCTGGGCATTGGAGTTGAGAATCAATTCCTCTGAAATAATTTTAATTTCTCTGCATTTATCATGAAATAACTTAAACAGAATTTCTCTCATTTGTCTCATATACAATCAGAAGATCATGAAAGTGCATTTATGAGATTTTTCCAAATTGAATCCCAATACAAATAAGTCATATCTAGGTATAACTGACCTGCATATTTTCCAAACTCGACCATGGAGATATAAGGTTATTCTACTGGCTAATATGTAAACAAAGTGTAGCAAAATCCAAATTTACTTCTCCAGCCTTTATTCATAATGTCGCATTTTTTTCTGTTATGTTAATTTTTAAAACATCAGTAATTGCAAACCATTTATCTTATATTACGCCTTTCAGTGCAGTGGACAGTCATTTCAGTTCCTAAAGAGATCCTGATTCCACAGGGAAATATCAGAGATAATTAAGAAGACTTCTACATATCACTGATACAGAAGAAATCCATCTTCTGAAAGGTGAAACACAATGAAAAACCAGGTGACAGCTTACTTAATATTTACAGTTGAGTATGACATCAGACAGAAGGGTAGCACTGATTGATTTTAATGGCAAGCAGCTGAGCATGCTTATTGATTTAAGAGATCAGTTACTTCACAAATGGCAAAGACCATTAATACACTAAAATCATAACAGTGATGATATGAAGAATAAAAAGTGATCTTGCATTTAAACCCTCTCCTTCCAGGTGAAATGCAGGGCTCTCTGGATGGAAATGTACTCTCAGGTAAAACTTTTTAAGCATCATTATTATTTCTTTTTATTTATTACAAGGCAAGATGACTCTCAAGAGTCATCAAAAATACAGGAGTCTTCATTAAGATCTCATAAATTAATTTTTAAAATAAGAGTCTAAGATGTAAGTAAGAAAAAAATTGAGATTTTTTATTGACTTTTATATTTTAGGTTTAATGAAATTAATTATAAAATGGAAATCATAATGAAATGAATTTTTACCTAGAGTTACTGAAGTCTTTCTAATATGGTCCTAGAAGTTCTTCCCTTTCACTTTTGACTAAGCAGATTCAAAAAAAAATAGAAAGCAGATAAAAGGATACAGGCAGGAAAAATGCAGCAAACAAAGGTAAGTAAATGAAGATTACTAGAAACAGAGATGAAATGAGCAGTGCCCTTTTTTGATTCCTCACCTTCTTTCTTATCAGTGCTGTTTTGATCACTTTCTTATTACCTCAAAGTATAGTGAAGATCTTCTGGAATTTCTATTTCTTCAGAAGATGCCATGGATATTTTGTCATTGATTTAATTTCACTATATTTTCCGCATTACAAAAGGCTACATGTAAAAATCTGAAAATTCTATTTTCTGCATCTTTTTGAGTATTCCATGTACAATGTTTTTGAGTTCTCAATAATTTGTGTGTTTGTGTAGGGCTGACCAAAATTCTGTCCCTTACTAGTACCAGCTGACCACAGCAGAGAATAAATCCATACATCCATAAAGTCAGAATAAGTATATGCAGTTTTCTTCACTAAGTCATATGTAAGACTATTTGAGAATACATGAATGCAACAGCTTTTCACTCAGGAGAACTCAGTCAATACTGAATTTTTAAACTAACTCTTGCATTATCAAATGAATAACATATTTCATGCACTGCATGAAGCAAAAAATGACCATCAATTTGAGAACCAGTATTCTTTGACAGAATCTCTGACCAGAAAACCAATATACTTTATATTCAGCTGAAGAAGACAAATTCTTTTTGTCCTTTTGCAGTTAAACAAGTTTTTGTTATCTATTGAATTTTCTCTAAATGGAAATAGAAATGTCTCCAAGTTTTATCGGCTGTAGTAAGGTCTATAGAATAAAACATCATGACTTAAGAATATAGAGAGCTCTGGTTTCAGAGTTAGAAATGTTAATAACAACAATATCTCCAGGAAAACATCACACAATTTAGGGAGCAACTAAACTGCAACTTTATATTGAGATAGGAAATATTCTCAGTCTGCCATGAGCTCCAATAGAAGCAGAAGTTGTTCCACCATCAGATTCAGGAGTCCCACAGACTAATACTAAGATGTTGCTTTATACAGTTGGCGTCCTCAAGGAACTCTGAACCTGTTTTGTAAGGGTGTGAGCAGAATCTTTGCTTGCACACAGTAAATCACTTGTTGCAGGCCAAGAGCAGAAGAATGTGATGTATTTTGTCTGTTAGAGTCAGCACTGTCAGCACGCCTAGCAGGCAGCAGTGGTGCAGCCAGCTGAGCAAAGCTTTCAGTAATCTATCAAATAAGAAACAGATATATGATAACAGCTGTCAAAGTTGCAATTTAAGGTACAGAGAACTGTATCTTCTGTTGTAATTATAGTCATAATAAACATAGAACCACTGGCTCCAGTGGAGTTATGCCAATTTGAAATATCAAAGTATATGATCCACAATTACTGTATCATATCAACACATTGATACATATATAAGGTAGCTATACATAAGATATAAGGTAGCTACACATAAATATAAATTTTATGTATTTGGCCGCTCAAGAAAGAGGTGGTTAATTCAGAGATTTCAGAATCTTTAACCCATCAGGCCACAATATTAAACTGAATAGCACCTTTTGTCAATAATTGGAAAAAGACATATTGTTGTCAGCGTGTAAGTATGTTTGTGTGTTTCCTCCAGCACCAAGTTTAATGAAGCCAAAGCACTTAAATCAGCAGACAGTATCCTGCAGTTAGGAGAGGTCAGAGCTCCTCCTGAATTTTACAAGAAGGCAGCATGTGTGCTGTTACCTCTTGTCCTCTGTGGCAAGTTCAAGTTCTAGCGGGATCTGAAAACCCTGAACCAGTATTGCTCACAGAGGTATTTTGGTAATTGCAGGAAGTTCTGGCTGTTGCCCTCTATGACACATCTTTGAAGAAGCCATGTGCTGCTCACAGACAGTTAATGTTCAGGTGTCAGGAAATACCCATTCTGGGAGCAGCCTCTAAATGTAGAGTCACCTTTTCCAGAAAAAGTTAGATATTTAGAAAAGGTTTTGTGTAAGGCCCAAAGTATAACATCAGACAGGCATGGACTCTAGGGAACTAAAAAATAAGCAAGATGGTAACAAAGAAGACATTAAAGACATTAAAGAGAAAACTTGAAAATCATGGGTGCTTTATAGTCTTCCCAGTGGCCATGAATATGTTAGAAAATACAGCTGGAAAAAGAATTTTCTCTTTCGCTCAATGGGTTTTTATGGCAAGAGAAATAAGATAGAAATACCTTTAATCACAACAAAGAAAGAAAAACAATTACCTTAGTAAGAAACAAAGGGCCAGATTCTGGTCTGGTATAAATCAGATGTTAGATGCCTGCCCTGGGGCATCCTGTGTCATGTGAGAGAGCTTGAACAGTACCCAGCTCTCTCCCTGTGTTTGCATGTAACCCCAACTGTAGCTCTGTGGGCATTTTATTGTAGATTTAAGGCCTTTGAATACTGAAAAATGCTATTTAAAAGCAAATCTGATTTCACAAGGTTTTGTACAATAAAAAGGACTGTATTCTATAATGTAGCTGACCAAAACAATACCTGTTTTCTACCTACTACCAATGTGACCATCACTCCCTGCCAACACTTATGCAAAGTAAAAGCCAAAAAAATCTGTAGGGATGGAAGAAGTCTTATGCCAGAAACCTTCTTTTTTTTTTTGATTTATTTGATTTGACCTTCACAAAAACAGCAAGGAAGAAAACTATTTTTTTACATCAAGTCATTGTGGACTGATTGCAGTAGTCTGAAAGAAACAATAATTGATTTCAATAATTAATTCCTTCTGACTAAAGCAATGTTGCTGTTTATGCACTCTTCCTAAGGCCAAGTAAAAAAGAACTTTTAGCCAGGAGTGCATAAGCAGTAATGTTACTTTAGGGAACAGAAATCCCCTAACATACTGTTGATTTGGGAAAGGCTTTTTTTTACCCCCAGGCTATATATATATTTTTTTTTTTTTTTTATTCTCTCATGTTGCCTCAGGATGACCCTGAGATTCTCTCAGATTTATAAAACACAGGAAACAAAGTAGTATGCTATTTTGACAGCGTAAAAAGAGACAAAAAATTTTAAAAATGTAGTTCCTAGCAAGTTGAAAACATTAAAATATGCATCCAAAAATATGTGGAAGTACTGTAAATTACTGTAAAAAAGAGTGAGAGCAGAAATAAAAACATTCAGTGAGGAATTTCTTTCAATTTTTTTTCTTTTTTTTTCATGAGACCAGAGTTGTTTTTTACATATTGTTACCTAAGCAGATTAAGTATAGAATGAAAAGCAACTTTCTATTATAAATGTTAGAACTTTTTTCCTCAATTTTCATGGTAGTCACATGGATACTCATGATGCATGGTTTACCAGGAGTCCACCATGCAAAATTCTTACAAGGATTACTTTTTTAAAAGAATATCTTGTTTATAACATAAGCTCTGCCAAATTCATACGAGGGGTTAGACAATTTCACACCAAAATAATTTTTCTAAGCTTTCTTGTTTCTTGACTGTATCATAGTCTGGGTTTCTTGTCTGGAATTTATTGTCTAAATCTGCTGTAATATCAAAGTTTTATTATTGGTGTTACTCCTATAAAAATGACATGACATAATATAAAGCAGTACCTTATTATTCACATGGATTTTGCTTTAACTCCGTGCAGGTAAAGAGCTTGACCTGGTGTGACTCCACTGGTCCCTTGGTGATCAGATTCCTGCTATACAGATCAGAATTTAAGCAAAACTAGACCAGATGTTTTTTACTATTAGATAGATTAGCCCAAAACTAAAATTAGGAAAACATACTGGATCTGATTTACTATCAGTATGTGATCTGTTGCTGCAGAGGGAGCAATGGATAGTAGAGCAGAGGCAAATGGCAATTTATTAATGCAGGCATGGGAGTCTCATACCCTCACCCCTGACTGCTCTAAAAATGCTGAACAGAAGGCCCCAGTCTGCTGATGAAAGCTGGTTTTTGACAGGAAAGCTCAGTAAAAGCAACACAAAATCATTTCAAAAATAGGGCATGAGAAAGTTCTAGTGGAAATACTTATCACTACAAAAATTTTTTGTCTACAGATATATAAATTATATGTCTACAGGCATATAATTTCAAACTTTGCCTTGAGTGTTCCCTTGAAAAGATTAATATACCTGAAACATTGTGATGAGCCACCAGAAAGCAACATCCATGAGATTCTGTTCTTGAGTAACAAGACCCTTCTTTTTACTACGCAAACTGGCTTTGTTAAAAACTTTGGATTAAAAAAAGACTTTCCATAGAGTATTCCCATTTGGCATAACTAAATTACAGCACGAAAAGTTCATGCTCTGAGACAGACTATTGTAAAATTTCAGGAATATAAGAGATTTTGTCCCAACCTGCATATTAAAAAAATCCTTACATTCATATAACAACTGAAACAAGACATTCTCAAGATGTGTTCATAAGCCTTAATGAAGCTCCCTAGAGTTCTATGAGGACAGAGATGATCATTAGAGCTTTTCAAAGCTTTTCAGTCAAATATTTTATTCACCAAAAATATAAATTTAGGTAAACTGGCAGAGTTTGTGGATTCAATTGCACATGCAATTAACTGTATGTCTATGGGAAATCATGTATTGTGAGACCATTTTCAAAAATTTGGAATTAAAAGAAAAAAATACAAAATTAAATGAAGCTGTTGTTGGTTTTGAACAAAATTAATCTGGAGAATTCCTATTCATCAGGAAAATGACAGAGAATTTAATGGTTGTAAAAGCTTACTTTATTTTTTCACTCAGATGACTGATGTAAAAAGAAAACCAACCATGTGCTCTATTAATATCTCTGTTTTGTGCATGACTGAAGTGAAGCCTTACATATGGTTTTATGACATGACCAGTCAGGAGCAAAGTGATGGGTGAAATTAAGTTTTCTTTTAGTAATCTGCTGGTTGGTTTCCTGGTTGGTTTCCTATTGACTCAGAAAGCACTTTATCCTTCACAGTAGCAAGTATTCCATCCTGAATATTTAGTTTTTTTTTCTCTCCCTTAGGGAACACCAATATCAAAGTCATTTTCTGTCAGTGTTAGGTGACTGCAGAATCATGTCTTTTATAGCAGTGGCATGAACTGTCCACATACCATCTCAGGAACATCACTGCTTTATGAATCATTTTCCAGTATGGAGGTATCACAGAGACATTTAACCAGAGAGTCTTATTTCTCAGGAATCTGGGTGAGAGAGCTGATCACAATAAGAGTTGCCAGATGGAAGCGATGATTATAGCAAGTACTGCAAGGTAACTTCAAAATGTACTCTTAAGGACTCTGCAGCTCTTCTTTAAAATCTGTCCTAGAGCAGATGGGGAATACTCTCTCAGGAGTACATGTTGACTTCTGAAAGTATGACAGGCATTCCCAAGTGCTACTTCTTCTGGGACTCTGCCTTAGAGCAAGAAAACCCCTGAAGTAAATGGACTCTGTTGCTCTCCAGTTGTTTCTCCACTTCATGGTCATCTGCCTACGCACATCTGCATATTTGAAGCAGCTCAGCACATCTGTGCTCTGCCCTGTGCCCTCACATACAGCCCTGCTGGCCTAGCTGAAATGAGGATGTCCAGAGGTGCATCAGTCACAATGTCAGCCCTGCCAAGCTGTCAGTTTCAAGCCACTTCTGTGAACAAGCTTTTTATTTCTCTTATGTGATATAAAGCATGATAAAGTATGTTCTCTTGCTGTTTTCTTTCACACATGCTTCCACTGGAAAGTGGAGAAGATAAGTAGATTTTGAGGAAATTATTGTAAGAAACAAGCTGGTGAATCAGCTTTCTGTTTGCCTCCATCAGTATTCCTCACATATTCTCTGTCCCACCACACCTGCAAATGAGCAGTAATAACAGTGCAACTGCCAGCTTGCTAACTCTCACCTAATCTATCCCTTTGTCTCTTCATCAACAATTCATCACACCTCACCTTATTTTTTATTTCAGGTTCACTGAAAAATTTGAAGTGTGTTATATCTCTATGAGGTCATGTCCAAATTTTACCCACATTTAATGCAACATAAATATGCACATTTATGACTGTACATAAATGCAATATACATTTTTGTTGCAACACAATATGAAGAAAGCTCATTCAACATCTGGTTAAATCTAAAGAATTCAAAGAGTCATAATATTAGATGCTAGTAATATATTAGCATAAATGTTAGAAAGTTTTTCTGCCATTTTCAAAACTAGAGAGAGAAGTGTTTCAAAAATACAGATTAGTACATGGGAGGCTTGAGGAGTCAGAGAAGCTACTTAAGGAGATATTTGTTCATTGAAAAGGAACAATGAGTGATGCATTTTCTTCCTGTGCAAACCAACAGCTCTGTAGCCTTGCTTTGCACACCTTTGGAAGTTTAAACAAAGATTAGACAGAGAACTAGAAAGGGGCTTTTTGCCATTATTGCTGGCTGCTGGTATTTTAAGTAAAGGTTCAGACTGATATTTCCCAACTAAGAGACTCAAATTAAAGAGATTTGCTGACTGTTAGTTCCATTTCCACATCAGAGGGAGAAGCAGTGTGACAGGCTCCGCATCACAGCAGCGCAGTTTTGGCCAAGTTCCAATTGAGCAGGGGCTGACTTAGATCTCAGTGGGTGGTGGCCATTACACATTTTGGGGAGCTATTTAAAACTGGCATGTGAACTAGTTCTATCAGAGAGGAGAAAGTACAGGTAGTAAAGTCACCCTGTGACATCTGCCCTCCTGCTGTGGGTTAACACAGAGAAATGAAGCTATAGCTGAAGCACAGAACCATTCACAAGAGGGAAATAAACTGAAACAAATTGGAGATAATTTGGTGTTTTTAAAATCGGAAAAATTGCATCAAGAATTCCTATGTAGTAGGATTTGTAAAGAGCTTCTGCTGTGACTAAGCAATTGGCAAAACAATAAGATTCATGTAGACTATGCCAGAAAGATTATTGCTACCCTTTAAACTTGATTGAGGATATCAAGTAAGCTTTTTGACAGGCACTCCTGAAAATTACGATCATTTCTAGTTAAAAGGAACTCTGGAAATCAAATTTGCCCTAGTTTTCTAGTTCATTAGAAAAATAGTTTGACTCAACTAGTAGCAGGGGGAATATTTTTTAAATATAAATGTTCCTCATTTTATAATGACTGGAATCATCATCCAGTGCAGGCCCTCTCTGCTCTTTACAGCAAGCTACAGGGCCAGAAGAGTACTGCTGTTTCACTGGTGGTAGTCAAAATCAAATGTTTTTTAGTCCAGCTGCCATCAAACATTTCAAAAGACACACTACACTATAATGAAGTTCCAGAAACATAAAATAAGCTTTTTTCAATGTGTTGTAATGTTCACTAAGCTGTACTCCATGTTTTTTTGAACTTACTGTGAACTCACTGTGAATGGTGGCTACATAGTAAGAAAAGTAGTATTGTAAGACAAATTACTGATGATAGCTCTTATTAATCATTAAGGGGAAATATTCTGTTATAGTTTTACATTTTTCAACTAACAACAGAAATATAATTTTCTTATCAGTACATTATTACTTATAAATTGTACACAAATTTGTCACAAAAAATCTGTGCTAAAATGAAACAAAATGTACTCTTTTATCTTAAAGGAATACAAACTCCAGAACTTTAGGTGATAACTGCAACATTTACTGTTAGCAAGTATTACCTAAAACCACTTGGAGAGGAGGAAAGCAGCTGTGGGGCAAAACAACTTAAAATAGATTACTGGTAGAGATTCCAGTGAAAGAATGAAAAAAAATATAGGATATTACAAAAAATATCAACAAAAATTAAATAAGATATAAGTTCTTCAAAAGAAAAACTTATTAAAAAGGCACTTTTTTAAGTGGAAGAGGCATATTTTTGCTATGAAGACAGCAGATACCAGGTGAGGCTACTGATAGTACTATTAATAAAAATGTAACTAAATAGGAATTTGGCTAGCTAGCAAATGGACTAACAGATACCATAACATTACTCAAATAGCTGATAGCTAATTTGAAAGTAAAGATATCATAAAGAGCTGAATGCAAGTGGAAGCATGTTAATATAAATATAGATGTGCATTTTTCTGCTGAAAATCTAAGCAAATGGTGTAAGAATTTAATGACTATCAATAAATACTTAAACACATGGCCAGTTATGACAGAGCCCAGATTTAACAGCACAATGCAAACTTGTGTTGTGCAGAGTCATCAGCTATCCCTAAACAGGACAGGCTACTGCTGAAGTAGGCAATAGGAGCTAAACATCTCTTGGCCAGGTGGTCTCTGTGGAAATGCAACACAAACTATGGAAGAGAAGACCCTAAAAACTGAATTGGGGAGTACCATTCCTAAACCACAACAGTGTTAAAATACTTTAAAACACATGATGGAAAAATGACTCAGTTTGCAGCTCAAGTGCATGAAGTGTATGATTAACAGTGCTGCACCTTGAGCTATTTGTGAAATGAGTGGTACAAATTGTATCTGCTTATGTGTAAGGCATAAATCTGTTCAGCTGTTTTTCTTTTATCTGAGAGTAGGGCAAACAAATTTTCTCTGGGTCTGCAGGTTGTTTCCTTTATGGGAGACTTTTTCGAGTCATTGAATTTCCTGCATAGAGAATCCATTGTTGCACTGTTAGTGATTGCACAGTTTTCTAGAAGTGGACGATTCTGCTGTTTGCAGGTATTCAAACTACAGGGATGTGACCTTATTAATGTCCAATCATACCTGAAAATAATCATACTGAAAACTCCTTGGAGTTCATGACATTTCAGCTTTGCTCTACTATCAGCATCAGGCTTCAGTTTGATGTCATCAAGACCATTTTCACACTGGTGAAATCACTGAAATTAAAGAAATGGTTTTTACCTATATATGCAGCAGTAAACCTGTTCTCAGTTATGTCCCACAGTTGTACTATTGGAGTAGGACTGAACATGCTCATAACCAACAGAGGACCTTAATTTCCTACATTTTTAGTCTTTAAAAAGTGGGGCTTATGTGTCAGATGCAGTGGTGGAATGTGGGCATTTCTTCCACACAGGGAAGATGTCAGGAAAGAGTTGTCTAGGAAGTACTTTATTATAGTTAGCTTGATTCACAATGTAATCATTTCTGTATTCTGCATCTATGGTAAATATATAGAAGATACAAATCTTTAGTCTTTCTTTACACAGTTGTTTCTTGTATTTATTATTTACCAATTTGAGGCTTTTTTGGCTATATAACTTTCCCATAACAAATATTTATAGTTTTGAAAATTAATTTGGAATTTGAGACAGGTTATTCTATTTTCACACATTAACAATAATATCTCATTATAAAATATTTTTCCAGCTGATGTTATCAGAAGTTTTGCTGTGTTATTTTGAATTGGCAAAGAATTACAAACGAAGTTTTTGCTTCTTTAACATGTAAGAAATAAAAGAGCAGGATGACAACAACATAGCTTGGAACACCTCCCCCTTCTTCCATCTTCCCCCAGCTTTACACGTTGAGCATGATGCCATATGATTTCCAATATCCCTGTCATAAGCTGGGGTCAGCTGGCTTGGCTGTGTCTCATCCCAATTTCTTGTGCATTCCCAGCTTTCTGGCTGGTAGAGTAGAAGAAGAAAAGGCTTTGGCTCTGTGCAAGCCCTGCTCAGCAGTAACAAAAACATCCCCAGACTATCAGCACCATTTCCAACACAAATGGAAAACATAGCCCATGCTAGCTACTGTGAAGAAAAATTAACTGTACCACAGCAAAATGCAGCACAATGGGAAATTATGAGTAGTTAATTATTAATTTTTCTGAAGTTTTCTCAGTCATTCATTGGAATATGATTAATATAATTTTTAACATTTTGTCAATTTAAATAGTAACATCTTGACAAATCAGTTGTGATTTTATCTTTTTTTCTACGTAGATTTTTTTTTAAAATTTCATGCACAACACTTGACATCTGATTAAATTCTCTTCAGGTTTCCTTCATTAAACACTGCTAGAGTATTTTACATTAAACCTGTTAGTTGTCTCCTGCAATTAGTATTGGCTGTTTGTTCAATAGAATACATTGGTGGTTATCAATGATTTCTAATGCTATCTCTATACTGATATGCTGCAGATACTAATGGCAGACATCAATCACAGTTCTGGCTGCAATCCCTTCATTTAGTCTTAATAAGAAAAAGTTAAATTCTCTTCTGTTTAATGATTGAAAAAACAAACTTCAATTATCAACCAATATGTCAAATCTTTTGGTAGTAATGAATTAAATGATTCACTGATTAAAGTTCAAGAGATGGGTTAGGATTTGAGTTTCCAGTGTTGGTACATGTGCTTTTAAGGAACAGTGAAATAAAAGAAAGTTGACATCGCAAGAGTGCAAAATACAGAGTGGGCCTGCATAAAAAACAGAGAAATGGATAGTTCCCTTCAGGCAAGCTTGTTCTTGTTATAAAAGAAGGTTCAGAATAATGAAAATTTTTCTTAGTGTTTATTTATGTTGGGTTCACAAAAAACAAGTCTTCTGTACATTTTTAACAAATAAATTGGGCTATAGCCAAATATATATCTAACTATTCCTCATCAGTGTATCCTTCTGATGAAGCAGAAAAAAAATTGAAAGCCATTGAATATTAGCTAATTAATAGAGCTTGAAGATGATACCAAAATGTGGTGCTGTATGTGGTCTATTAGAAAAAATGTAAGAACTTTGCAATATTGTTTGCTGGGAAACATCACAAAGAAGAGTGAAAGAAAGAAAATTGCAAATGACAATAAGAAAGTTAATCAAGTATTGTACTAAAGTCTTAAAATACCAGACTCCTTGAGAAGAATCTGTTTCTTGAATAAACTCTGAAAAACTGGTGCACCACTAAAGACATCAGGTATGTGAAAACAAAGTTTCAAAACCACTCAAACAAAATGGGTTAGAGAGACTCCAAAAACTTGCAGACTCAACAATTTCTGAGAAATACAGCTCTATGGTATTTTGACTAATTATGCTGTTAGATAAAAACACTTGAATATTTTGAAATATTTAGACCAAAGATACTTTTTATCACTCTCTGCCAAAGTATGATTGACTGGTCTTTACTGTACCTGAAGGATAGATTTTACATTTTTTATGTAGCTAACACTTCATAAGGATTTCTACTGAAATTGATGTCTGAGCACTAAGTGCGCTTGATGTGGAATGCATAGAGTGTTCATGGGTCATTAAACCCAACTGAACATATCAGTTATACTTTTGGATGCCAAAACTATGTTTTAAATATCTGAAAAATACCTGAACAGTATAAAAATTAGGAATTTGTCTGCTTTTTC
The DNA here is from genome assembly GCA_013400575.1 of Peucedramus taeniatus. NCBI lineage: Eukaryota > Metazoa > Chordata > Aves > Passeriformes > Fringillidae > Peucedramus > Peucedramus taeniatus. The sequence goes on along the minus strand of WBNO01004544.1, from coordinate 66,335 downwards.
CAGTGGGTCTAATAAAAGACAATATGACCTGCTCTGCTAGTATCTTAATATTATTGTGTCTACAATAATGCCAATAGGAGTAGCTAAGCGTATATACTGTCATTGTACCTCTCCTGTGAGGATGAAATGGCCAAATATTTATACATATGACATTTTCTTTACATATTTGTGCTTTGCCCATTTTGAAAATTAAAATATAAACATTCTGGTTAAAAAATCTGTTCTCCCCATCATGCCACAGAGTCAAAGTCTACATCACTTTTGCTTTGTTTGATATGGCGTGTATATGCGTGTATAAAATACATTAAAGGTCTTTGTTTTACTGTATTATGAAATTAAAAACCATGCAGTCTCTGTAATTACATTGTCCTTTGCCGTCTCTTTAAAAAAGAAAAAGACTGTGTTCAAATTTTCCCCCTGTTTTATTTGCACCCTATTAACAACTGTTACTAGAGCTTTAATTATGCCCCTGTGATTGCAGAGATGCGGCTGACTTGTGTCATTTTCCTCCCAGGGGATGCTTTATAATTACCAGCATCCATCGTGGCTGCCTGTAAGCTGATGCTTTTTTATTACCAGTTCAATAATCACTGCATCCTTGTGAACATCTGCTCTACAAGCCATGCATCGGAGGTCCCAGTGCCTGTCACTCGATGCTCCCTTGCTGTGGCGACCCTTTTGCCCTCACCTTCAGTTTATATCTAATTTGCTTAGCAGAAGCTTCATCCAGATTGCCTCACAGGAACACAATTAATGCTCCAGATTTGCAAACAAAGAAATTTCCCCCCCTTTTTTTTTTTTCTTTTTTTGTCTTATTATCTTGATGTCATATCCTATAATTTGTATTCACAGCAGGGTGAATCAATATAAATCCGGGAAAAAATATAGTATTTGGTTGGTTATCTAGCTTTACAATGAAAAGTAGGTAAGTGATGAGGATTTTTTTCTCCATGAACATCCGTATAGTGTTCTCAAATAAATATCAGGGCTTTCTGCCTATATTTTCCTACAACAAATGTTGTAGAAAACAAAGAAATGTTTTTGGTAAAATAATTTAAATGTTTTCTAACTAAGAATTCTTCCATAGAATGATTTAATGGGCAGGAAATCACTACTCATCAACTCATAACTGTTCACGTATGTTTAGATTTTTCTATGGAAGTGCATAGATTCTGAGAGAATGTGTTTTGCTGAAAGAGGGTTATTGTTAGTTGCAGATACAGGTCATGTGGAGAGGTCCAAAGTACTGGAAACACCATCAAGCTGTCTAGTTGGCTCTGTAACTCATGTGATAAAGCCTTTAAGCCATGCAGATTTCTGACAACATATATTTTTATATTGGCCTATCTTATCAGGCCTTCCACAGTCAGGCAAGGTCCAACAGACCTTCAAATGAATTGCAGTGAAGAATGTAAAGTACATAATCAGTAATGTTAGTGTTTCTCTCTACATGATGTTGTAACTTATATGTCTCTGATTAAAGATTTTCATCTAACCTAGCAGAATTCTAAGAGCAGTGAACACTGATGTTATCTCTTAGAAAGAAGGATGCCAGAAAATTAGTAAGCACTGCACATCCATTTTGGATGTATGTAAGTGCTAATTGGAAACACATACTTCTGCTTAGTGGCTATTTCTCTATAGTTTCTGGTAATTTCAGCCTTGTTTCTTGTTAAAGAGATCTATTTCATATAATAGCATGATCAATGGTTGTGAAACATTATTCGGCATGTTCCTATAGAAATGCTTTAGATATAAATTCATTTAAAGGTTTGAACACAGCCTTCAAAGCGCTTCTTACAATTCATGTGAGCCAGTCAAAATACAAATAGCTATAAATTCTGTGCCTATGATGGGCCTGGCCACAAGCTAGAAGAGAAAACTTGGGAGACTGTGATCATACAGCCATAATCCTGCATGGCAGTTCAGAGGGATTTGAAACTGAGAAAAAGTCAGGGAGGCTTTTGTGAGTACCTGCAGGAGAGCACAACCTCATAATATCCATCCAAATCACGTGATACATGCTCTGTCTACCTATGTATCAAAATTTTCTGCCAATTAATTTGTTCAAATTCTGCCTAGACTGGATCTGGAAAAGGGAGAGAGATTTGAATTACCTGTCTGAATATTTCCTCTTTTAAAATTTCTAAAAATGGAAGAAAAAATTTTTGGACAGTGGAGTATACCACATCTGACTCTATATACCTCACAGCCAATATGTGTGCCATTAAAAGTTAATGGTCAGGATACTGTAATGTATTCTCGTAGCTAGAGGTCATAGGGCTCCCGAGTATAAAACAGAGATCATCCCAGCCTCTGTCTTCACCAACTTTTTTCTCTATTTTATCTCTAGCAGGAAATCTAGAAGGGTGTAGTGTACCTATATCAAAATATGCAAAAATGCATTTAAAGCAAAAAAAAAAAAAAACAAACAACAGCAAACCACAAAAAACCAAAGACAAAACCTACTGTATTGAAAACATGGCTTAAGTTCATCCATGGCACTCCAGGGATGGCTCTTGCTCATTTTGTCCCTGCCTGGAGGAACCTGACTCAAATCTGAAAACAAGCAAGGACCCTGCCTTGAAGGGAGATCTAGAAAGCCCACTAAGGTATGATTAGACCACAGAGCTATCTCAGCAACACTCATGGTCCCCCTCTGACCAGGGAGAGTAGCTCCAGGGCTCTAATTCACTCCTGGTGGACATAACCCCAAATCCCTTGCCAAGTCTGAAAATAGAGTCCTGCTAACGGGTCCTGCAGCTGCTCTGGGTGCCAGCTGCTGCCGGTGAGGCGTAAATCTGCCTTTGTCTCTACTAGATGCTGTGTCTCCCTGTCTCTTCATTATCTTCCAAAGGGAAAGTCTTTTCTATGACCCAAAAAAGACATTCTTAAAGAAACAGTGTCCTGGTCTTTCTTGTGTTGAAAGGCAAGCAGAAGCTCAAAGCACCTCTCCTTGAAGTAAGATTGCTCTGCTCAGCTGAAACTTTATAGCCTTTGAGTTAAACAAAGCAGAGAAAAAATGCTTTCATTAACTTATTTATGGAAAGACCTTGTCTGTATGACATTTAACACTTTTTATAGACTGTAAAGTGCACAGTTTAGTCAGCTAGTTACTTGACTTGAATGGTTTTTCATCCTAAGTTCTCCAGGATGAAACAGTGCCCAGTGTTTCAATGCTATCTGCAGATGTCACCATCAGTACCTCTCTTGCAGGAAATGCATTGTTTTTTAAAATTTAATGCTCAATTTCATAAGAATTTTCAAATTAGATGATTGTTCTTGCATAATCCTTTTTTTTATGCAAGATATGTTACATGATGAAACAGGATTTATCTTTCTAAAAGCGGTGACTTTTTAAAAAGCTTATTTTTTTCCTTTGTCTTCATATTGTTAAGGACTTCAACAAATGCAGTTCTTTATAACCTTTTAATCTATCTTCCATTATGGAGAGGTTTTTACCATGGCTGCAATTGATATACTTGCAGTCACGTACATGAGGCCACTTTTCCAGAAGACATAAATCCTGTTAAAACCAGTTAAACATAAAGAACTTATTATTTGGCTAAATAAAATTACAACTTTAGAATCCTAAGAATAAAAAAATGGTGATCAGTCAGTCTGCTTTTCATTAACCTCTATAATTTCAGAAAATTGTTTTTAAAGATGATCACTAGATGTATTAATTTACCTTTTGTCATCAGAACTAAGAAATGGAAAATATTCAAGACTAGAATAAAGTTTCACAGTTTGATAAGGAACTAACAGATCTCAGAGAACCATGAGGTGTGACGGATCTCACAGCAATTGTTGAGTAACTGAATACTAGTCTTTAATATACAGAAGAATATAAGCTCTTAGATAATACCTCATTTCTATTACCAAACACCGGACAACAAAACAGAATTTATTTTGGTAACTTCCAAATGTAAGTCTGCTCATTATACTTAAAATAGTTTTATGCTCTAATGGACTAAATATAATAAAATTGAGAAAATCCTGAATTCTAGTTGCTACTTTGATATTTGTTTTATGTAGCTTTTCTTAGGCAAGTTATATGTATTTATTTTTTTTAATTTTTGCTACCCATCAAAAAACCATGTACAGTTCATAAACACTCACAGCACTTGTTTATGTCAGGTGTTGTGACAATAAGCAAAAATGTGTTTAGTTTTTAGTAGAGTCCTCCTAAAATTCTCAGTGAACCATGTTCCACTTAGATTCCATTGATCTTTAATTTTTAAAAAGTACTTTGGAGTAAGAGAAACTGAACTGGTCTCTGAGAAATTACATTATGTATATAATTATTAATAAAAACAGAATTGATAATTTGGAGTTAGAGGCTGGAAACCCTGGTTTGGTGCACAGATATAACATGGTAACCCATTTATAATGTTTGTTCTTGTTTATTCCAATTTGAATATATGTAAATTATTTGTAAAGCAACTTCTTCAAACTTACAATGCAAGTGGGCCACACATATTTATAAGAGACTTTATTGACTTGCATGAATAATTGCTTTAATAATTTATTAGTGATCTTTGAAGACGTGGCTGTTAAGTTTCTTCCAGGATATAAGGCAGATGGGTGCTCTTTAGAGTATAAAAATTATTTGGAAGTAGTAACACTGTGATGCACATACACACAAAAATTAATGGAGAGAAAGTCGCATGGAGTGTAACAAGGATAATGAACACACATATATGATATTAGAAGATTTGGTCCTGCAAAGTAATTTTTTTTTAAATAGTAAATATACTACAATTAAAGAACTACAGAGGTTTCCTGAGAAGACATCCCAATTTCATAACAATAACCATTAAAAATGATTCACTAGTTATCACTGAAAACTCAAAAAAACCAATATTAAAATAAATAATTTTTGCGTAGGATATTGAATAAAACATAATTAGCTACATAATAGAAAGTCAGATTTAATTTACAAATATGAATTAATTGTTATAATACTAACTCGATTGTGAGTGTTGAACTATGTGAGCAGTCATAGCTGTTAGCAAATAAAAAGATTGAAAGTTGCCAGAGAAAAATCACAGTCATGATTTTACTGTAGACAATGTCTGATGGTGGAACACAAAGACAATAACATGGGGGAAAAAAGTTTAGTAAAGAGACAGAACTTCAAAGCAGGACTGTTTTTAAAATATTCTGTTCATTTTAGCCATTACTTTTTTAATTAAATGCTCCAATGATACCTATATCCCTGTCTTCTAGGTGAATACAAACAGAGGGATAGGACATCTTTCTGTACATAAATAGCTCATAATGGGAAGAAAGACCACTAATCACAAGGCAGTACAGGCAAGATAGTACATTCCCTGAACTCTGGAAAAAATGAACTTTATAAAGAAAGAAATACAAAAATGGAAAGTGTATTACAAGCAAATTGTGAAATAACAGCACTGAATTAAAGCCTATGTACTTGTGAAGACATTTGGAGAATTTTATTTTTTCAAAACGTTATTTCATTTACAACTGTATTTGAAAATTTCTGATATCACAAGAAAAACTTGAGCATCTAGTACAATGTTCAGTATTACACATGCTACATTTATTTTCATAAAGCAAGTTTATTGAATGGGCTTGAAACAGGAAGATATCTATATTAGATACAACTGGGGACATATTTCTAATTTATTGAAGGTAATAATTATCTGTCTACTGACTCAGATGTGCTTTTGATCAGGTCTTTTGATACTCTTTGCTTTCTTGTACTTCGTGCATGTAACTATTGGCTGCTCTCATTACTTTCATATAAAGATCCTTAAAGAATTCTCCCTTTAGATTAATTATTTCTCTTTGTAATATATGGAGACAAATCCTAGAAGTTTGTTTAACTTAGAGCGGTGTAACATCAATATTTTTCCAGAACTGCTGTACAAATACAGTTAAGACAAGTCCTTTCATTACTCGAATAGGCATTCAGATGGCTGCTGCCTGCAAAACAAGCTAATACATTCAACATTTGACAGCAAACAAGTAAAAAAGCAAATATCTAACACTTTTTCTCTAAGTCAAACATCAATTTTGGAAAAATAATCCTTTTCCCATTTTTAAGCTGAAGGGAAATTTTCCTTATCTACAAAGACTCGTCTGGTTTTAAGTCAAAATTACCCCTCTTTGTCAGAAAACAGATCTCATTCTTGCTATACAATGTCTTTATTTATGCAAAACATTGAAAAGGGTTGTAATCTGAAGTAGAGATATCTTAGACTCTATTTTCATTAACTTAGTTATTCATCCATTTTCATGATTTTTCTTTTTTCTTCATTAGAAAACAACCTCTTCTCACACTGTGATTATCAAATGTTACTTCTATTTTATTAAATGCTTTTCTTCTTCAACGTGCAGTACATAACTCCTGTCCTAAAAGTGTAGAACACTTTCTAGAAAATTAGTGGTGGATATGTCTTAAAACCAGTGAAATGGGTCAAGTGTCTTTTCAGCAGCCCATTTAGAAGCTATTATCTATGGACTTTGATGATAATTTTTCCATCCATTGAGAGTATTTTTAATTGGGCACAAAACTCAGACCAATAAAAGTATTTATATGACAGATTCTCAGGATATGGATAAGTAAGGTTCTGTAACAACTCATAAAATTTAAAACTGTAGTGAGAAATCAGTCACATGAACATATAAAAACATCCTCTACATGAAGATTTTGCATGTTAAAACACTAACAATATAAACCCAAAACCACTTACAATAAATCAATTAAAATCCAAGCAGCTTTGCTGAAATATTACAGAACTGCGACAGAGTGTGTTCCAGTGTCTTTTCTTAAAAAATAAAAGTTGGTTTGCTGGGAGAAAGGGAAGCATTCAGAAAAGCAGAGATGAAATTTGGCAATGTCCTAGCCAGAGCCTGGGAGAAAAGCAAATTGATTACATTACAATTTCTGAAAAAAAAAAAAAAACCCACACACTTCAATATATCTGGGATTTTTAGTGAGAGGAGAGCATAAACTTTGCGTTGATGTTTCAATTAAATTTTTTTTAAAATTTTATTCTTTTCTTCCTTTCCCCATCCCCAAAAATTAAAATCTGTGAGCTTTTACCATGCATCCACTGCAGTATTTTACAGACATGCTGGTATACTGGTTTCCTATCTGCAAATTTAAATATTTAGATATTTAGCTTTTCTGAAACCAGACATTTAGATCTTGTCCAAGTTAACTCAGGTCATTAGTTTTCAAAAGTAGATGCATTGAGTGCAATGGCAAAGGCAGTGTGCAAAATTGAATTAAGGTATTACAAGTGCAATTCCAAAATAATTGCTATTAACAAAAGAATAACAAAGAATTTTTTGGTTTTAGGAAATTTTAGGAAAAAAAGTTGTCTAATTTTTTGGCAGCATGCAGCAGATTCTGCACAACCTGGCAAACTACAGCCAGTTTTAATATTGCAAAAATACTTATTTGATCACCAAAATGAGCAATAACTATGAGGTAATCAGGCTATCTATACAATCACACAAAATTTTAAAAAATGACTCTTCATGTTCTCTTCATTTATTATGATGTTGCAAAATAGGATTGTGTCTCCAATGAACCAGGTACTGTATAAACCAGCTTAGTAGTGTTAAATACAAGCCAACACTAAGAAAGCCTTGACAATGCTCTTTTGCTACCAACATCAACCTGTTTGTTTCATTAGAGCCATCATTCCACTTTCTTAATAAGCAGTAGTAACTAGGCATTATTTGAATAATTTTATGATATTGCATATTTGCAACTTGAAATCCTGGCAGAAAAATTAAAACCTGTCCATCAGTAAAGAGAAGAATTCTTAACTCTTTTCTGTTGCTCGTGTTTTTCTATTTCTCTTTGTTTCCCTTAACACTAGAATCAACAGATGGTTGGAATATTCAACATTTCTTTGGCTAAACAATGTATTCTATTTGATTAACCTGTAAAAGTTGAGGACAATTTGAGGAATATTTCTCAGAGGAATTATAGACTGTCTTCTATGCTTTTTAAATATATATATATATATAATTCTGTCTGCAAACATAAGGTAGCTGTTGCCAAAACCAGCAGTTTTCATCTTTTATATTTTCTATTAAAACTGTAGTTCCTCAGGCTTAGAACAAACGCAATTTAAAGTATCCCATGCTACACTTTCAGGAAGACCAACAGCCTTGAAATTGTGAATATTTGAATTTTGATGTGTTTAATATGTTTTCTAAAACACCTGATTCAAACACACCCTAACTACTACTGCTTGGAATGAAATAGGCCCAGTCCCATAACAGAGTTAGAAAATATCTATAAATACAAATATTTACATTTTAACTGGAAAATTAAATCAAGGATATTCCTGGAAAATGGAAAATGTGATTTATTACCTTTGTTTTTTCTCTAAAACAACCCAAGTACCTCAATCACAGAAAACTGATTTTTGACATTAAATTATTGTCACTCTTCCAAGAAGAATGAGTGTAAAGTAGCATACACAGAAATGTTCTTCGTCTCTTCATACTTGCTGAAGCATCATGTTACAAATCTGTCTTAACCATGTATTTTCCTGATATCATCACAATTACTTTTATAAAAGTAGAGATGGAGGTAGCACAGTTTTTTTTATATATATTCAGATCAGTGAAGATCCTGTTTTCTCTGATCTGAAATATGCACTATGCCACCACAACAGTTTCCATATAGTACTGAACACTGGGTAAAATAAAGGAATTGCATTTTATGTGTTACAGTACATGCTGTGTATTTATACACAAAAGTATTATATACAGTACTGTAAGCTTAATTTACTCTGGAGATAACAATAGATTTGGAACTTCTAGAACTTAGTAAACACTAGTAGGAAAAAATCCAGTAAGGAAGAGATTGTGCCAGTAGAGAGTTATTTGTGTAATTAATATAATATAATAGGTTGCAATATTATTGTAACATTACCATATAATGGTTGATTGTAATTGGTCCAATATATCTTTAGACTGCATAATAAAGTTTTACTATAAAAGCACTATAAGTAGAAATATATTGAATGTATGTATTTTTCTTGAAAACTGGAAACGAAATTAGGTGGGATTTTAATGTGGAGGAATTTGTGCTCACTGGGGATCTGTTTCTAAACAGGAAAGTCAATGTGGTGGTGAAAACGGCTGAAGATTTCCAGGAAAAGGCATTGTTCTCTTTCGGGAATAGCCTAGCTTAAAGCATTCCTTTGAAGGAGGGGGAAGTTACTTAGCCCAGGTGGGAATAGAAGGTCAGTCAGAGTGAATGCTAAAGTTTGAAGATTTGCTGCTGCACATCTGTAGGAACTCTTATAATTTTTTAATAGAAATATCTTGCTAAGTAGCATTTTGGCATTTTCTAGTTGTAGGACCTGGAATAATTCCAATTCATGTAATTACATTGTTACTTACTCTCTCCCTCCTTGAAGTTTCAATTACTTTCATCATCATTCTTTCACATCCTGTCCAGAACTACCAAAGGTTTCTCTATTAGCAGGACTTATGTTCTAAATAGAGCTAGTGACAAGGACTTTTAATCTATAATGATTGTTGTTTAAAGAACAGAATCATGGAAACAAAATGAGCCTCATTTTTTTCCCAGTTATTTGGAAAATAAAATTTTTCTAAGAAGAAATACAATTTAAACAATCCTTTTCTTGTTAAGTTAAACATCATGTTTGACCCAAATGATACCTTTTCAATTTTATGGTCCACTGAAACTTTTGTGACCAGCATATTTGGAACTAACAACGAATCAATTATTTAAATTAATGGAATTTCAACCTAGATATGATTTCATTATACAAAGAAATATTCTCAATGGATTATTTGGTATTTTATGGTGTCAGTGGCAATTTATTGGAAGGGACTGAGAACTAATCTGGGAGGCGACACAGTGCTTGCAGTCGCCCAGTTGAAATGTGGCACAGTTTCCCCTATACTGGTGCTAGTGGAAGCCTGAAACCCCTAAGTCCTCTGACACACTAATACTTAAATAAAGCTTAAACAGTTAGTTGAAGTTACCCACATGGCTCAAGTATAATGACAAAATCCTTTAAAGTTAACAGCAAAGAATCACTCCAGTACAGACGAACTTGCCCCCATCATGTAGAGATACAGGGCATGGTTACTGCTGCAGAGCATCCTGATGTCAGTGGAAGTAGGGGAATGCTAAGGGGATGCAACAATCCCAGATTTCCCCTTCTGGAGGCCCAGTTACTGTGGTCAGAAGGAAAAACATACTGCTACTCTGGAGAAATCCAGGCTTAGGCTAACACAGGAGTTCTCAGCATGGAGAAACGACTCATCACAGTACTACCTTTTTAGAACAAATTTCACCTAAAACATATGGAAAGCAAACCAGTAAATAGCTCTTTCTCCTTTAAGTGATACTCAGAAAGTCAACATTTTAAAAACCAAAAGAAATTTGCATTTAAAATGTCAGAACCTATTTTCAATGTGTATTGAGAGCAAAGGAAATCAGACACATAGAAATTTGAAACTTACTTTTTCTCTGCAACCTAAGGCATCACTTATCTCTGATCTGATCTCAATGAAAAATTTGCTTGGTACAATAAAATAAGTTACAGAGAAAAAGGCAAATTATGGCACATACCTCAAGATATTGTTGGGAATATGTTCTTTGAAAACTAGCAGCACTTTTATTCAAAGCATTTTCAATTGCAAGGCTCATCCTTTCTTATCAAGATATTTTTCCCTTAGTTATGCCAGTGAGTCTGAGTTCAGTAGCCCACAGATCTCTATACTTATTTTTCAGGCAAGAATCATAGTAATTCCCAAAGATAAAAACACAGCAGTTTCACATGGCAATGCAGCAAATGTGGTCTATTTCTGAAACTACATGTGCTATCTCAGTGTTACAGGAAAAGTCCATTTCTTAACAGTGAAGCATGAAGTTTTTATGTTATGCTGCTAATGTGGTACATTTAGTCCAAATGATAATAATCTGACTTCACATAATATCCTAAACATCTTGAAATGTAACCACAGGAGACATGTACATCAAACATACATCACTAAAGAAAAGATTTTGATTGAACAAGCCTTGAGTGAAATCAATTCAAAAGTTTTAAAGAAGCTCCTGTTAAAAAAATATTCTTTAACACTAGATGAAGAGGTTTATTGTGGCATACATACTTTCAGAATGGATTCTTTTCGTCTTGTTTCTGTATTTATCTTATTGATGACATCAATTCATTTTTATTTTCTAAATTATATCACCAATTGGGATAAAAGAAACCACAGATTCTTACCAAATAAATGTATCTTCTGTTGTCAGTTTTATGCAGTTCTGCATTGGCCTTATTTGCCAACAGCAAAACAACACCTTTTAAGGGTTGCTATCCCAGACAGAACCAAACAGCACAGTATTTCCATGCTTATCTCTGCAAGACCATAATGTCTTCTAGATTCTTTCTAGTAACCAGCTAAACCTAAAAAATCTCCATCTTCTGAACCTTTCAAAGCTGAAACAAATGCTAGTCATATCCTGAAATCACAAACATGTATTCTGTGGTCAGTTAAGCAATTTTTAAGGAGAATTAAAGGATTCTTCTACCTGTTTTCTGGAAATAAAAGAGTAAGAATGCTAACCTAATTTGGAAACCAGTTCATGATGTAGATGCTTCCAAATATCACCTCCTCCTAGGATCTGTAGCTGGAATGGAGAGCAAGCATTGTGTCTCTATGGAAAATGCATGCAAGATCTAAAGATTTCCAGCTATTTCCATATACAGCTTGCAGGAAAAACAGACCCATATTTTACTGGAATCTGTTGGGAGATATGCTTTTATGAAACATTGTTTTTGACTTATTGCTAGTTTCCCTCAAGCATCTGTTCATCTCATAGCCAACTGCACCCACTTCATCGGCCCTGATGTCTTCAGTCCTGTTATTCTGTACTGGTGCATTCAGTTCTGCGTGCTATCTCCTCTGCTGATGATTGCTTAGGACAAATTTTCTGAGAGGGATGAGAGCTGCCAAGGAGCAGTTAATGTATGTCTGACAGAAAATTTATGATGAAAGCATAATATAGCTTTTGTTATGGCTGTGTGCTCCATTTCGTTGTGGCTGCGCTTCAAGCGCGTGCCTGCCTGCACAAATTCCAGCTGCGCTTTCCCTTGTGCAAACGCCCCAGAATGTGGGACATCCATGTATCACAGAAACTCTGGACATTTGGGAAACCTAAGACTACTCTTAACAGCTATCTTGAGAAAAAGTTTTGAAGCTAATCACTGCTCATGACAGGGGGGTTGGAACTAGATGAACTTTAAGGTCCTTTCCAACCCAAACCATTCTGGATTATACAATTCCAAGCTGATGATTTCACAGTAATGCCACAAACCTCTGTGTGTCATTTAAACTTTTGAGAACATTGTCCATGTTCTTTGTATTGCAATGGCTTGAATAATTCAGTTTGAATGATATGTTGAATTGTTTTGACTGGAAAGTGGTCTGTCTACTTAGCTCATGTGGGAGATGGTAAGAAAGTCTTGAGGCTTTTCAAAGGTAACTTGAAACCCTACAACAAAGTAATTAGCAAGGAATACAGACAAAAAGGAGGCAGAATCCAAACTCTGGCATACGTTAGAGTGTGTGAATGCCAACTGGCCTGCAGTGAAAGCACCACTAAACTTGAGGAGTATTTAAAGTGTCAATGGGAAACACATATTAATCTACTTTATTTGGATACAACGTGAATAATGCTGATCTAAGGCCATTTAGGGTTTTTCCTCTCATTCTCTCAGTACCATTCTGTACAAAAGGAAAGTCATGTTATCATTAAGTTCTTTCAAATTTTTGCAAAGATGAATTGATGCATCTTCATAGTTAGCCATGAATGGTAAGTTTACTTTAACATGTATAGTCTTTACATTTTTGGAACTATTTTGAAACTGAATTTATTCTCCATCAACTGTTTTCAGGCAGCAGTGGTGGCTCACTTGTCCCTGTGTATTTGCAGAGTTTGATTCAGAATTTGTTCCACCAAAAAAGGCTTCTAGTTATGGTAGTAGTGAGTTGCCAAAACTTTCCAGGGTCCTGATCTGTGAAGAAAATGGACAAAGGATAAAGGAGCAACCTTTTAGAACTTTGAGTCATTATTTTCACTGATAATGTCTAGGTTAAATAATGGGAAATATGCCTAGGCATACACAAAATACAACTAACTGCTTTGTATTTCACTCAGCCCTTAGAATATGCCAGTATACCCAAGCATCTCAACATCACTAACCTCTGTAAAATGCTGTATGAAAAAGTGGCCTAAACAAATGAAATGTTGATCTGCCTTTTATTAATTTCATTTTTTATCTTCTTGTATACAGACGTTTGACAGCTGTGACATTCATGGGCAATGCATTCGAAAAAGAAGACATAAATATTCAGAGACATATTAGAATGCTGTTCAATGTAAGCACCTGTCTACTTAGTGTTGACAGAAAATCATTTACTTTGCTTTATGCATGTTCTCTCCAGAGACTACAGAGGTCCTATTTTATTTAAGGAGCTGGTCCCAACATCAGTACTTGCATCTTGAAAATGCAATATATACATCTAATTATATTTATTAAGGAAACAACTTTGGCTTATATTTTCTGTAATACTGAAACCATTTTTTCAACCTCTACTTCAGAATTTCTTTCCCTAGGGAAATGAAAGAGGAACAGGAAAAGGGAATGAGGAGTAGAAAAAGTATGACTTCATGATGTCTTTAATTACAACATCAAGGAAGATGGCACAGAAAGAAAAATGTAATGAAAATAGTACATAAAATGATATGTAATGTAAAAGGGATCACTGCCTAGTCTTTCTGATGTCCAGTGTTCCAATAGTTCTGCTAACTTTAAGAAGGATCATAAATAAAGCTAATTTAATTATTTTTAAAAAAGGGAAATTGATGCTCAGTGTCAGGGTATTTTGAAAAAAATCTTCAAGTATTATGAAATGTAGGGGTTTTTTCTGCTTTTTGATAGTAAGCTGAAAGATCAGTGGAAACAGGACTCATCCAATGTCTGGGACTGCTAGAGCTCTCAAAAACCAACCAGCAAAAAAAAAAAAAAAAGTCTGCACAAAACCCAAAAACAAAACAAAAAAACTTCCCACCCCAATCTCTCCCAAAATCTTTGTCCTGAAGCAAATAAATACACACATGAGAAATCTGGAAGTCATGAATTTTAGGCTTGAGAGAGCAATGACTCCCACAGAACGTACTTCTCCACTAGGGAAGATCATTTCACAGTAAGGTTCTATTTTCCATAACAAAGAAAGTATGATGAATGCCAAGTCAGGCTTGTACAGACAGAAAGTGTCTCTTTTTCTTTTCCTTAGATGAGGTAGAGATTTTGGTGCATTCACATGAAAATGACCTTTAAATCTCGGAGAGGAGAGGAGAGGAGAGGAGAGGAGAGACGAGAGACAAAGCAAAGCGAAAAGGAAAAGGAAAAGGAAAAGGAAAAGGAAAAGGAAAAGGAAAAGGAAAAGGAAAAGGAAAAGGAAAAGGAAAAGGAAAAGAAGGAATAAAACTCCTAAGAAACACAACTTAATTTTTGGCCCAAACACTTCACTCCATTTTATTTCACCTGACGTGGGTACGTAAGGATGTTAACTCAGCCCCGACCACCGAGCGCTGTGAGTGGGGGAGGTCTGGAGAGAGCACAAAACCCTGGCAGCGTCCCGAGGCGCCGCAAACGCTGACAATGCTGCCACCTATGGACCGAAGGCGCCAACAGCAGCTCCGCCGGGCGGCTCCGGGCGCGCTGGGCCGGGCGAGGAGCGCGGAGCGCGGGCAGATCCCGGCTCCTGCACAGGCTCAGCTCGCCCGCTGAGCTGATGGAGCGGCTCCTTTGGTTTATCTAGCTCAGTGCTTTTATATAATTTAATTAGGATCATCACACAGCAACCTAACCTGTCTACAGAAATTATGAGCTGCATCTCCAGACCCCGTATGAAGCCTTTTGCTCAATTAAAGCTAAAAAGCATTATATAGAAAGATTTTTTTTTCCCTTAAAGTGCACACAAGGAGCAATGGAGCATGATATACCTTTTTTCACATTAAGGTAATTCTGTAAAGGCAGTAACAATAAAAATACTTGCTGAAGTCCAAAATTTACACTGTTAGTGCAGATATTTAAGCTTGTCATTTTAAAGATATTGGCACAATTTTCATATTCTATGGAAGAAACACGGGTGATTAGACCTCATGCCTTCAGATATCTTCGTGTCACTCTCACAATATTAGCCCTTGCTACTAAAATACCGCAATAATCTAGAAAATTAATTTTCTAAAATCTCTTTGGGAATAACCATCTGTATTTGCATCTTTAATTTGGTCTTTTCATTGTTTTTCCATTTATAAATTATACACATTGCGTATAATAAATCAGCATTGCTACTTTATTGTCACTACTGGCAAGTTCTCTGTTTTCAATTTTATAGTCCTTACTAAGAAGATAGTTCACCCAGCTGGAGTAAAGTAGCCCCTAAAAAGATCTAATTCTCAAATAATAAAATAAAATAAAATAAAATAAAATAAAATAAAATAAAATAAAATAAAATAAAATAAAATAAAATAAAATAAAATATTTTATTTTCTTTAGTTGAAGTATTCTTCAACTAATCTGCCAATGCTTTACTGTTATACACCAAATAAAGCAAGGTGAATAGAGTGCAGTAGAGAACAAGCTGGTAGGCTCTTATCTCTGCAGCCATAGAGGGGCTGTAGACTACAGAAGGATGAGCAAATCTTAGGTGCCACTTTCTAGTCCCGAAGATTTCTCTGCATATTGCATTACAATCGCTGAACAAAATGCAGAAACAGAAACCTGACAGGATTCAAAGTAGACAAAAGTGGTGCTGGCAGGCAGAGTCCAAAAAAGATAGGATTTCTGTAAATTATTGGCTATCTGTAGGTCCTTGGAGAACCTACAGGGGTATTTTGGGCACCTTTCCAAAGCAACTGATGTTCCTAATGTGTTGTACCAGAACATTAAGGTAAATCATGATACTATTTGCCACATCTTGTACATTTCAAACACCAATCAAGTAGTCAGTTCTACAGTTACACACATCCTCCTATATTTTTCATCTTTCCCATCTGAGGACTAGTCAGCTAACTTGCTATAATGGCATTAAACCTTCACTACTTGGGAAATACCCCAATTAAACTAAATTTTGTTCTCATTTATTTTCATGCTACCCATGTACCAAAGGAAGGCTCTGATATAGCTAACAGAATAAAACTGCCATTGTTAGGCAATGTGGAATGGAGAATCAATCCCACAAACTGAGTAAGAAGCACTTGAGAAGTTAGAATATCTTCTATATTTTCTTGAAAGTAATACCGGAGTTATTTTTAAACATATTCGTCAGTAACTTCTTATTTATTATGCACATGCATAAAAGTGAGAATAAGAGTTATCCAATTAAAATCAATAGAACTACTCCTGTGATTAAAATTTCATTTATGCTGAAATAGGGCCTTACATTCTACATACACTTCCATTCAATATGTGCATATTGTGAATATTAAATAATGTTAAATTACTCCCTTTTTCATAATAGAATCAGCTTGACAGTTACAATGTTCTAGCACTAAGCAGCACATATTACAATGGCAGCTCCCTATCATGCAGTAATTTTCTTCCTTTTAATATTCTTGAAATTTAGCTCTCACAAGTAGGTGAAATGATTCTGTGTTTGAAAAGTAATTTGGCATGCTCCTTTAGACTAGTCAGTAAGACTCTGCTCTCTCATGTATCAATGTCTTTGAGTAACACGAGTTTGTTCAGACTTGCTGCTTCTCAGTTCTCTTAAGGAGTAGAACAAGGATGGAGAAATAAGCTCATCCTAGATTCCCATTTGAGGAAAATGGGCCACCACCTCCACTTGACCACCACTGTGGAAACCTCTTTTTTGTTTCCACAGCAGTGGAGTGGAAGATTGGAAGGAGGACAAGAAGGCAAACAATTTTTTCTTTCACTTCCCATTAGATACTGGGTGCTCTGGTTTTCTTTCAGGGCTTAAAGGGTACTAAAGGTGAGGGTACAAGTAGAGACCTTCACTGCATTCTTCTTGAGCACCATGACAAGTCTAAGGTCTCCTTAATCATTTAATGAAGTCGGGAGTCCACAGACTTAGAAGATGAAAGAAAGAATTGCATGACTAGTTGTAGAGCTAGTAGCTTCTGAATACAACTCACCTTGCTTTCACCAAATTTCACTACGATGATTTAGGCAAAGAAAAGGAGGCCAATGACAGTTCCTGAATACCACTCTTTTAGGAATTAGGTATTAGGGCAGACAGTGAGCTCAGAAATTCTGGGACAGGGTCAGACCTTGTGTCTTTTTGCTGGAGGTGTCAGGATCTGTGTGCAGTCTCCCTGGAGTATAGATTTCCATGGATGTCCCATGGCTAACAAAACCCCCCTACTCCTCAGGGTATGATTAGAATTTTCTACCTTCTGAAAGACAAAAAACAAAGGTGAAATTATTGCAGTCCTGCCACCTGAGGGTTAGTAACTGTATTTCTGTAGCTCAAAACCAGATTTTATTTGTAAAGAATCTGCATTTGGAAGGAAAGATGCACTAAAAAAAGAAAAGAAAAAGGATCAGGCATATCATCTGTGATTCTATCAGTTGTGACTATCTGACAGCTCACAGGAATGTCAAAGTAAACAGCAATCCAAAGAGAATAATAGATTCATAAACATTAAAGATAGAAAAGTCCATTTTGTAATGACTGTTTTGTGGTAGTGCATTATTATATATTAGGCAATCTATTGTTTTCCCTCATCTTATTTTAAGTTTTTCTCCAAATCTACATCCTTCATAGATTTTCATTTAACAGATCTAAGTTTATTCAGTCTGCTTTATCAGATAATAGAACAATTCTGCAATTAACATCCTTCTCTGAAAAGATTACTTCATTTGACTTCAGAAATATTTAACCATATTTGGTTTAGACTGGGTTAAAAATACAGGTTAACTTAAATTAAACACTCATTATTAGAAACTGAACACTGTGGCTAGGAAATACTGAAAAATTAAATACTTGCATTTATAACTCATTGTTTGTAGGATTAACAACTCTCTTAAATACTAGCTTGATTTAGCTGTAACAAGTGCATTGATGTAAATATAATAGGACATTCCTAAGGGAAATTGCAATTCTAAAAAAAATTTTAAATTCCATATTTACTACAATAAATGTTATGCCAAAAATTTTTATAGCTACCAGAAACATAGAAAATACTATACCCAAAGCTAGAAAACTGTTCTAGTACAAAGCATGCCTAATATATAACCTCCCAAATACACAGTATATCCCTAGTAAAGATATAAATTATGGTTGCAAATGAGACCACAAACAAAATTTTGCTCAAGGCATGAATCATAAATTCAAACAATAATCATCTCCTGCATGAGGCACAACTACTTTGTTTACTTCTTATACCCTGTTTCCTAAACATGAAGATGAAAGTAGGTCAAGTAAATTTAGCATCTTTTCACATGAAGTATGTTATGATAGCGGGTGGCACAGCCTAATTTACAATTACATGAGTTTACATGAATATGAAAATATGTGTTTTCACTGTGCTGTGTCATTACACATATTGACATTTTACTCACAATGACACAGAATCATAGAAAACACCCAAGATTTGGAGAAGGGAGGGAGCAAAAAGGGAGAGAAATATTTACCACAGTTGCAGCCTGAACGAAATATCAATGTATTAGGAAAGAACTTCATATGATGTTGAATGCTATTTTTATAACTGCTTGTAGGTATGTTTATGCCCTGAGTTACAAGGGGAAAAGAGGGAAACTGAGAAACCACTGTTTTATTTACTTTCTAAAAAGTTTCAATTTTGTTGTACCTATTAATCAAGAAAAAGCTTTTCTGAGAAAATTTCAAAATTTAACAGCCATGTTTCTTAACATTGGATTAAAATGCAAAAGAAACTTTAAATCAAAAGTTGTAATCTGAAATTTTGCTATTCATCATTCTGCCATGAAGTTTCAAGTATGATTTGTCTAGGCAATTTACTTGAAATAAATTGAGAGTTTTGTTTTATTATAATGATTTTCATTTATGGAAGGAGGAAGGATTTTTGTGTGGACAAAGAAAATTATTTCTGGAACAAATAGGTTCAAAAAAAGTTTCTCATCAGTTGTGAATGGTCTTGCTGAGACATTAGTTTATCAAGACCAGAATATGGCTTGTTGAGCTAAACTGAGCCTTCTTATTTATCCAACTTTAATGGAATAAAAGATACTTGAAGCAACATAAATTCTGTTTTCAAAGAAGCATTGTTATCTGCATATATGGCTGGATGGATAAGCATATTTGATAAAGAAGAGGAGAAGAATGGGAGAAGGTCACATACCAGGAGCTGCTTCCACATAAATCAGTCATTTTATCACATTAGTTGTAGAAAGCGTTTAACAAAATGCTGGGTTCTAGTGCACATTCATAGTGTCCCAAGTCTAAATCTATCAGAAACTGCAAAAAGTGTGGATTTCTTCTTGAACCACAGGGGTTAAATCTTCAGCTCAACAAGGTACTCTGAAATTCACTCATGATCCAGGAATCAAGTCACGAGTTTGAGGGAAGCATGAGGTGAAATGCTTTGCTGAGGTACAGGCACTGGCAGCTTCCTGAACTGACACAGCCTGTCTCTTAAACTCTGCTGAATTCCTGAAGAAACTTGTCCATTTTAAGAGGCATTCCATTCTAATTAGGCTTCATTATGATTTGTTGAATTATTTGAATATGACACAGTGTTTTGAGATTTGGAGTGAAGTGGATTTTTGCAGTTGAGACTTTGTCTGCAATTTCAACCAAAATCACTTTTTTCCTGCCAAGTTATAAAATTCTAAAACCAGAGAGTGTAAGTTAAAAAGAAAAGCAACAGATCTTTTCTTCTAGTTTGATCAGAATAATCCCAAATAACTAATGAGAAATATCATCATATGTTTACTGTGTTTGCCACAGTAAAACTAATCACAGATTGAACTAAAACTAAATACAGATGAACTAACACAAAGTTTTGCTGGTTTTAAGACTTACACAAATACTATGAACCAAAATTTAGTCACTCTCTCTATATATTTTAATGAATGGAAAGAATACAGAGGCTCTGCTACAAAGATAAATAATATTACTCAGTTGTCTTATATTTCCAGTGTCCGAGTAACTTGATTTTAAAAAGAAAAAGTTTTTGAAATCAGACATGATATTCTGTAATATCTGTCTTAATGAAGAGATTCTATCATGGGCTCCGTCCTTTTTTATTTGCAATTGGTTTACATGTCTATGGCAATTCCAACAATTACTTGCTGAAAAATAAGAGCACCATTTGAATGCTCTACTTTTACTTTTTTGCAATGAGGCAGCTGAAAACAAGGAGAAGCAGCAACAAAAGCTGAGGAGCCACTGCCTTTTTGGGCAACATATTCTTTGCAAATCACCACTTGAAAATCATAGGTAATAGCAATTTTCTGAAATTGTAAAAGAATACATTTCATGAATACATTAATACAATTCAGCACGTGTATTCACTGGTTACTAGACTGGCCAAAATAAATCATATTTTGTAAGTAGGAGAATTAAATCACTAAATAGCGAATAAAGTAATTCTAAATATATTTACAAAAGCTGCAGGATGCTATATGTACTGAAAAATGGTAGGGCATAGTTATTCATCAGCTGCTTGCTATCCCAAGTTATTTGCAAATAAGAACTGACTCTGAGGCTTTGGAATAAATAATGGTATAGAGTCAGTACCCAACATATAGTTATGTGGTATTCCCAGCATTATCTATTTAGTACCTTGGCAAAATAAACCTCAGTAAACATGCTTGTCTGTGATAAGAAAGGCAAAAGAATTGTGAAATGTGTTGGCATTTTTACTGCTACTGACACTTGTTCACTAGTTACTCACCAAGATACATATTTCAGCCTGACCACTGAAAAGCTTTCAAGGGTGAACAACTTTCAGCCACAGTATAGAACTGTGGCTCTATGCTGCTGAAAGCTTATATTTCACCTCTGTGCTGAGCTTTGCATGAGTCCTAATTCCTTCTCCTTCCAGGATCTTTCCTAGCTTCACAAATGTCCTCATTGAGAAAAAGTGACAGAAGCAGCAAGTGCTAGAAGAGCAAAGGTTAACATTTCCTCCTATGGAAAACCATAGCAATGACATTTTACTCTACCAAAGGATTTGGCTCTCTGTAGCTGACTTATTAAAGTGCATGTATTCATGCTAAGTACCTTAATATCTAAATTCTTCTTAAGTTTTTGCTTTCAACAGAATACTCAAGTCTACAGCCAAACCTGGCTCTGGTCAGTAACCCAGGAAGACAGACTGAGGCAAAAACCTGGGCTAAAGTTTAGTCTGGGCTAAACTGCTGCCAGTTAAGGTGTAAAGTCACCCTGGGGGAAGCAATGCATTCCTTCAGCCAGCTTGCAGATACTTAGGGATCTTCATATCAGACTTACAGAGGCTTGTGTACCAGAGAGAATTCCTTTTCCCTTATTTAACCCACTAAAAGTAGGCTTGCCTACTTCTATTTCTGGGTCAATAAAATCCACACAATTTCAAGAAGGCATTTTCCCTGTCAGTGGATGAACATTGGACAGTCACAGCAGAACCAAACAGTGTCTGCAATGACAACTGTAAAGAATGTGGCATTTTGAGTATACAAATATAACCAACAAATTCCACATGGCTTTTCTCAAACTCATGTCTTCCCCTATAATGAAATAAATAAGAATAGATGAGAGCTCAACACTTCCATAATACATTCCTCCTAAGCTCCTTTCATAAAGAATGTATTTCTGGACATACATTAAGCATGCTGTTTTTACCTG
>WBNO01004544.1:31454-44110 GCA_013400575.1 Peucedramus taeniatus | reverse complement strand
AGTTCTTTCCAGCCAAACAGAAAGGTCAGGTAGATAGTTATTCCCTGTGCCAAAGTGGTGACAGACTAAACTAACACCTAAGAATTTTTAGGCTGGATTACAAGTGAAAGTTAATGTTGCTCTACAGTTATTAAACAGAGGTTTTTTGAATAAGGCATGTCCTCAAAATCAACGTTGAAGTTAGTTGCTAACAGGTGAGAAGCAATGATGCATGACTGGCATTTGAGTACTTTCTAAGTGTCTAAGAGCTGCCATTGGATTGACCATTGATGCTACTGAACAACCAAGACAGCTTGATAAAGAAAAATAATGAAATTAATAAAGAAAGATAGGGAGGAAATATGGAAAAATTGAGCCATACATATCTAAGGTTTTGTTAATTACAAAAAACAAGGACTTACACTTTTAGAAGTTTTTAAGAAATATGGATCAAATCAAAATAATTTCTGAAATATGCACATTTATAAAACTTCTCAGGACATCTATTTGCTAATAGACCTTTGAATTTACATGTTTTGAAAAAAATACACTAGTAGAGTCATCTCATTTTTATTCTTCCCTCCTTTAATCTGCTAAGCAAATGTTAATAAAAGTGCAGGCTACTTCTTCTAAAGCACAGTACCACAACTACCCTCACTGAAGTTTTGAGCTTTGAAGATTTAATTTACTTAAACAATAAGGAATGAAACCTTGTAACATACTGAGCATTAAGCTAAAGACAAAAACTGACCTTTAAAATGGCCAAGTGACCGAGCCCTTGGCATGACTGCAGAGAAGAGCAAGCAACTTTTCCTGCAACAGCAGCAGTGCTTATATATCAGGGTGTTCAATGTTTGTGTTTAAATCTTTTTTAATCTTTCCTATTTTTAAAGAAACACCTATGAAGTCAGGGAAACTGATTACAATGAAAATCAAATGTTGTCTGAAAATCACATCTTTTAAATAACTAGTCAGCTTTTGTCACACATGAGTCACCTTCATTACCTGTGTCAGCAGCAATTTACAAATTTTTCACACACCTGAAGCATAATATACGAGACTTTTATTCATATGTGGTATCTTCTAATGCAAATCTGTCTTCAGTGTAAAACCAAGGCTTCTGTGCTGTAGGTGGAAGGAAGGGTGAAAAACACTCTACCAACAGATAACCATCTGGCAGATTCCCTTTCTCTCTCTGCTATCTCCATGTGATTTTTATCACTTTACAAAATGTCATTAAGCAAACAGAGACGACCACAAGCAAACCTTTAGTTTCACAAAATCATGTTTTATAAACTGTTGAGAAACACTGACATGTAATGAAACCCCATTCCCTATATGTCTTCCTCTCTGTAAATGATTTCTTTCCCTCCCTTCATGTATAAATAAACAGAAATGTGTCTGTGTATTTGCCGTTTGGTCTTTTCTCTTTTTCTTTTTTTTTTTTTTTTTAATTTGGTCATCATAATCACGGGCTATTATAGCAATAGATCTTATCTTTAGAATGGCAGTCCCCTTGCACCTTCAGTTTAGATTTTTGTTTATGCTTGGCTGCAATTGTGGCTGTTTCTGATAGTTTTAGGTCAGCCATGACAGACTATGGGTGACACTAAATAAACAAGCTAGGGGTCTGTGACTAAGAAGGAATGATACTGGTTCTCAGAGTTTGATTTTCTCTGGTTAATCAACAATTTGTTCAGAATAACTCATTGTGAAAACTAACTGTTTGCTACACTACACATATTATGCTGTAAGGTTAAAAAAAAATTAAAATCCCCCCACAACACACATAGGCAAGCAGAAAGAACAAATCATGCTCAGTCTTGGTTTGGTTATAGTAGGCTACAGAATTTATTTGTTTATTTAATTTACGTTCAGCTATTTCTTCCTGTCTCCTCCCTTCCTTCTCTCAGTTACATTCCAAGGCAGTAAGTTGATCTGAGCACAGTCTGTCGGGGAGTGGATAGGACACTTCCTTACAGCCTGCTCAAGGGGGATAAAAAATTCAATGACCAATTTACTAACTATATTCATGGAAGAAGAGGTAGAAGAAGATCTCATGAGAAGGGGTCCCAATCAATATCCCAATCAAATGGGTACCTGCTCCAGTTCTCTTGATTTTACTGTCTGTATTGAAAGATTTTCTGCATTTCTTACAACTTCTGCTTCTACAGTCATCATTATGTCAGTTTCTAAACTCAGTTTTCATTTACTAATTTTTTTAACTGTATTGCTTGCCTCCATGGTCATGGAGGAAGCCCTTCAAAATGTGTACTCTAAGGCTGAAATGCCAACACAATAATAATAAAAAACCCTTATTTTTATGCATTTATTTTTAAACTTCAGGAATTTAAGTCAGTCTTGTGATTAGGAAGAATATGAGAACAGACTCTTTTAAAGCCTGAGGCTGGTGATACTGCCTACCTGGGATTATGAAAGTATTATAAATTCTCATTTTTTATTATGATGTTTTTTATCTGGAATAATAAAGATTCAAACTTAATGTAAATTACAAGAAGAATAAATTATTTTCATGAAATTTTCACTTGTTTGAAATTTGTCCCAGAAGTCCAAAGCAGGCTGAGAGTCAACCATTGAGCTACCCAGGGGTAAGCAGTGTCTCAGTGAAGTTTCTAGTGCACAGACATTCCTTTCAGAAACTAAAACCTCATACTGCACATCTTCTTGCCAAACTTTCACAGAGTAGTGAATATATAGAAAATCTAATGTACCTAAACTTCCATAAAAGTGCACTTTCTGAAACTGGAGTACCTGTTATGTGCAGGTAAATGAGAAGAAACTCTTGTGAAACAACCCTTTACTAGCACTTGGGAAGATGTAAGTTTCCTGTTTATAGTTCAACTAACATGGTTCACCAAAGTATGAGCTAAACTGTTTCTTAAGCTCACCTTGATCATAGAATCTTGATGCAACATCTAGTAGCTACCTAAACTAAAACATGGAATTGTATGGAAATAGTGTAAATATGATTTTCTTGAGCCTTGCCTACTGCCAGAGCATATCCTGATCCCTTTGAAAACTAACTACCAGGTTATCAGTGTCCAAGTTTAACATTGCCTAGGGTTATTTTATTTTTAAATTGCTTCTATATCCACCAAAATCATCTCAGCTAAGTCTTCAACAACCCAGGCCTTTAGAATCAAGCCTTTGCCAGCACTACTATGGTTTAATTAGCTGCGCATTTGCCTCCTGGCCAGATCCAATAAATATGCATGTATTGGCACAGCTGCATCTCAGCATGCATACTTAAATTAAAAATGTTTCCTTTGATGCTCTGGCAATCTTGGCATTCATTCACTTTGCCAGAAGCAGTATCAAATCACAAAATACTTGTCCAGTCATCATCACAATGTACAATCATGAAAATGTGTTACCAGTTTAGCTGCTCATATTACGTGCGCAGTAACCTGAAATTCTTCGTGCTTACTGTACAGTTATGGAGAAGGATGGTCCCATGCTTCTCATGACTGAAAGGTATTCCCATATGCTAAATAAGATGAAGCTGGTCAAACAACACCTGTCTTCTATTGAGATTACTTGCACTAATTTATACTGAAAGTGTTATTTTCATAACTACAGTTGCATTTTCTATTTAAAAGATGCAGAATTAATTTGTTTTGTTTTCTCCACTTGACATTAGCAGCTTCATGGAACAATGACCTCGCTAGTCACTGATGATGAATTATTAGTTATTTTTACCAAAAAAAGGAAAATTGAATGTTATAGAGTCTTTTTAAAGGACACACTGAAAGGGTGTGCAATAGTATACATTTCTTTCCCCTCTTGACCTCTCTGCACTAAACTCCAGTCTAGTCACAGGAGCAGAGGGGGTTAAAACCTGTAAGACAGACATGTATACTTGTCACAGCAATAGGAATTTCAACTAACCTGAAATTACTAAGCAACACAGTACGTGTGGGTGGCAAGGAGTTATCTGAGGAATATTAGGGAAAAGGATCAGATCAGGGGTTGCACCAGAATTCAAACCACTTTCTTCTCTTCCTACTGGGATATCCTGGGAATTCAATAAATCTCTTCTATAAATACTTAACATGCTTCAAGTCCACAGTGGAAATCCATCAGCTTAAAAATTCTGACGTGCTATCAGAGAGCATATAGAGAAATTAAATAAAGTCACATTCTCTGAAGATGGTTAATGTTATTTCATCTGAAATCTAGCATGGTTAATGTTTATTTTTAAACAAACATTAAATGTGGACAAATAAAATCCTTACAATGAGATTCTTCATCATGCTTATCAGGAATTCTACTTGCAGACTGGGGAAAAATCTTTATTGAAACCATTGGCTGCTTGAAGTTTTTCAAATCAGAACACAAACAAGAGAGAAATAAAATCTGTCTTTTCACAGTACAATTCTCAACCTACCAGAAACAAACACAGAGATCACTCTCAATTTATGGAGCTAGATCTACTATGGTAAAACCAGAATAAAGAAACATTTATTGGTCACCACATAAATTAAAAATTATAACCAATATCTGTTAAAATATATTTTAAAAAATCCTTCTATACCACACTGTACAACATCTGCTACATCAGCACTGTTTTTTTAAATCTAGTTGTGAAAAACCAAAAACACATGGTTTGATGCATTCTTAAACATCACCTCTTGGAAAGTTGAAAGTCCTTTGGAGAGAAAATCTTTTTGCACTAAGATAGCAGATAGAGATTTAGATATAGGAAAGATATAATTGCCAACACTGAATTTTCTCCTGAACATTAAAAGTTATTCTGAGGAAGAAAATGAAGAATACTATTTTCTGAGAAACACAGTTGGATTAGAGACTGAAAACTAAACTTGATTTTTCATCTCAGTTAAACTTTAGAATTGCCAATGCACACTTCCATGAGATAGAATGTTTCACAAGCTTTACATGTGCTGTGTGTTACTGTAAATCTAGAACACTTATTTTTTTAAAATTGTATATGGTCCTATATTAAGTAGTGAAATACTGAATGATGCTGGTAGAAAAACAATCTATAAGCTTCAAGGAAAACACCAGGATTTCATGTGCCTTGTTTTGATTTTTTTTTGCTCCAAATTTTCCCTAAAATCCCAAATTTTAAAATTCTTGTTGGGAAATTAAATCACAATTTGGGATCATTAAAATATTTTATTATTATAAAATTAGGGTTTCTCATTAATACAAAAACAGTTTAATACTAAATTTTAAATACTATTTTCTCTGATACACAGAAATTTGATTAAATTTTTAAATAAATGGTTTTAACTAAAGGAGCAAAAGAGAAAAATGTTGGCTTCTTTGCAAGAAAATTTAAGGGAAAGAGGTTTATTCCTCTGAAATTACTTGAAATGAGTAGAATTTCTGATGGAAAATTTCCAGAGAAAATTTCTCATCCAAGAGAAAAACAGGTGCTTCCTCTGAACTGTATTTCCATGTTGAGGTTGATTTTCTTGATGTTTTGTTCTTCCTGAATATACAAAATAATAAAAGTAATCATACATTCTTCAGGAATCTCCAGGAGGGCATTAAATTAAGCTAGCAGCACTGATACTTCTATTCATGTTGAAATAATTAACAATTCCAAGGATATTAATGGTGTATTGTATGGGTATTTTAGACTGGGTAGGATGAAAGAAAAAACCTTTTGGTGACTCTTGCTCCTACTAAAATTTAATTACCTTTACTTGCTGACCTCATGCTTTATGTAACAGTACACTCCAAAAATGACCTCATAAATAGTTACTAATATAAAGGTAAAGCCTTCCTTTTTTTTTTCTACAAACCAGTACAGCATAAACGGTTTTCTTTTTAGGGTTTTTTAAACTACTTTTGCAAAGTATTCTTATAATAGCTAACATTATATATTCCAGCATTACCTGTGGGACCAACTAACTCTGAATTTAATTGAAGTCAGAATGCCTCACTTTGACAAGGTCACTTTTTAAAAGGTATCATTGCACAGGATTTTTGATTTTTCTCTTCTGAACTAGCTAAAACCTGTAAAATCATTGATGAAGAATTATATCCTTGCTATCAAATATTAGTAAAGACAAAAGTGAAAATGTTGACATTAATGAACATAAAATTTATGGATTATGATGATCTGTACTAAATCTGGAAGGCTGTACCTCACAGTAAAAAAATGTAACTGTGGACAAAGAACATCAGTTTTCAGCAGATACTTAACATGAATGGTTTAATTTTGCAAATTTAGAGAGGTAGGGTCAAATTTACCCCTGATTTCCCTGTAATCATTGTTGAATGCAGACCGTTGTTTTACCTCCTTAAAAGAAGCAGAGGAAATTAATCAGATTAAAATCTCAAAAAAATTTGAATATCAGAACAAAATATAGGACATAATGTATTTTGCCTTCATTTAATCACATTAAATAAGATAAATATAAGACCTAATAAGTAGGTACTGAAACCAAAAGGTCCCACGATGGAAATGGAAGCATTTTAAACAATAAAGCATTTAGCTGTTCAAACATACTGTCAAAGATGAGGAGAATTTTCAACACCTTGAAAAATATTACCAAAATTCATCTGAAAAAGCACAGCATGTCGGAAGTACCCTACATTCTCAGAGATTAGAAAAATAAAGCATTTTACATTGACATAAAAGAATCCTTATAAAAGCTTGTTTTGAGAGGGAATATGGAACAATCTCTCCATCTGATATATAAAAGGAAAATCAAAGATGTTTTGAAATTTTTGTAGTCTTTTTTTTACAGTTCTCTCTTTTTATATTACTTATTTTGTTCATTTTAGCAATAGAAAGGAAAAGAATAAAGAGGAAAGGAAAAATAACTGGGAAATAAAGTAAATCAAATTAAAGACTACAGGGAAATATTTTTAATATAATTACTTTTCTGAAAATGTAGCATAAAATACAGTATTTTTTAAAATTAGATTTTTAGCTGGATTTAAGAACAGAGTAATAATTCAGAATTCCAGAGAATGACAAAGAGAAACAAATTTCCTAGCTGTTTTACTAGAAGAAATATAATGAAGAAATAATCCCCTGGGAAGGCGTTTTCTGAAAGTCAAAGAAAATTCTTAATATTTTCCTTTATGATGAGATAATTTCACTTCATAAGTGTGTACCTAAATGCAGTTTCTGAAAACATGCAAGTAACATCTATTTTGCTACATTTTACATACAAAAATAGACCAATGAGGCAGAAAGTACCATCAACAATTAAAAACCTTCTTTTTTGGACATCACTCAGTGGCACTTAGTTTTTTCTGGGAGAAGAAGTCACATTTATGTCAATATAGCTCCTCTTCCACACATTTAAATCAGAGTAAGCATGATTAATTTTTAACTGAAGGGAAAGAATTTTCCATGGAAACATTAAAAATTGCAGATCTCAGATATTCAAACTTCCTTGGGCAAAATTTTTAAAATTGTATCATATGTTTAGTGTATTTCTGTGTGTTCCTAAGGCTTGCACATATTTGTCAAGAGGTCAGCAATCTTCTAAGCCAAACAAATCAGAGGACATAGCTAGTCATTGACACACATTGCAAATCATTAAACAAATTCCAACACACAATTTTGTATTCATGAAGTTAAGTAATATTTTCATAGATAAAACAACTATATCTGATATTTTCTGAACATTAATACAGGCTTTAGGGCTAGCATCCATTACTGTGTGTACAAATGTATGTTTAACCCTGGACAAAACGTTGGTGTGCATTGATACTCCTCTTGAGTAAAATTTGAGTGTCAGTGCTTGCCTTGTAACTGTGGGATGGCTCTAATGACCAGAGCATTTGCTGTGAAATATTGTCTACAGATATCTTTTTTAGAATAAGTAAATGTGGGGGTTTGTTTTTTGTACAACTGCCCAAAGGCATTTAAATATTTTTGAAGAGAAAAACGACATAACAAACCTAAATATTCCCACAATGAATTACACAAAAAAAGGAGTCCCAAACTTTCTAAAGTATCTTAATGAGGGTTAAAGGTCACTGCTAAGTAAAACTGAGAAACAGAAAGGACCAGGATCCTGTTTCCATTTTAATGTGCCTCATGTTTATGTTTTGCTGTCGGCAGGGGAAAGGCTGAAACAATTCCACTTACAGGGAGGTTACAAACAGGCTGACTATTGCAGCTGGCTGGAAGAAAAGTTTGTGCTCCACAGGTTTAAGGTGAATGCAAGTTCACACAGACCAGACACGTGTTAAGCACTGGGCTTATAGCTGACATTTCTCTGCAAATCCTTTCCTAAAACTTACAATCTAAGCTGTGGCCTGAATTCCAGTCCCTTTACATTATGTTCCACAGACCCAAACCAATAACACTAAATTTTAATTTTAACTTCCTCACCATTATTAAAACTAAAATTTTATAGAGAATGTTCAATTATAAAGATGCATTGTGCCTGCAATTAGCATAACATTAAAGAGAGGAAGATCTTAAATTCAAAAGTCCCTGGAATAGAAAACAATTGCTAATGATAGTCATCAAAGCAATATGGTGAACCTTAACCTGTCTTTAATCGCTTCTAAATTCCGAGTAAGACTGCTGCTTTTCTGAATTTCATTTTGATGTCTTGAAACTATTGGTAGGATTTTAAGGAAATATTTTCTTCTTAAAAATGTATGTATTGCTCTGCTAAGCATATTCTGCTCCTACTATCTAGAATGTGTTGCATACTGAATTGTGAAAGTCTGTCTTTAATCAACATGTTCGCCTTAAAAGCTATGAAGTGCAACAAAATCTCTTATGAGGAATATTTCAGGAGACTAGTTCTCAACAAAAAATAGCTCTTGACTGAGATATCAATAAATTAATTTGAACTCAGCTTCTACAGTCACAGCCACCCTTAGTGATCAAAATCCAGATATTTTGGTAAAACAAGCAGTAATCACATTATTTGACAGGACAGTTACACTTAAGATGAGATCAACATAAACTGAATTCTATACAACAACAACAGAAGCAATCTCAGCAATCACTTTACCATGGTCAGAAGATATGAAATAGATTTCAAGTGGAAGAGATAAAATAAACAACCCAACTCTAATTCTTATAGTAGTGATTCTCAAAAGCCTGTACCACCAAATGCCCCTTAACTACTTTTTCTTTAGTTCTAGATAATGAGCAAAACCCACAAATTGTTGTGAAGGTTGGTGTAAAACTCGTATGCACATAGGTTATCATGTCCAAAGTTTATCAAATAAAATACCGTTGAATTTAAGAAGTAATATTTTACTGGAGAGATAGTTCCCTACCAACTATGCAAACTTAAACCTCAACAGCAGTATTTTTGCCACCAGTTATGGGTGCTCTCAGTTACATAAGAAAGGTATTATTCAAGGGATACCCATGTCAAGTAGTGTATTTCCCCCTACATTCCTGAATCACACAAAGCAATTTGTGGAAACTTGGGGACACAAATTTAGGAACAATATTTTCCTTTAATTTCTTTTTCCTGGTACATTTAACTAATGGGACTTGCACTGCAAGTGGTGTTTTGAAGTCATCCTGAGAGACGGATAGGCCCAAACAACTACTTTGTCTAACAGAAAAATAAATTACTTTATATATCACAGAGAAAAAGTTCAGTGAAGTAGTGGATAAATAATCCACCAGGATTTTGATTCCTGTGCACATGTCTCAACAACTGATAAACTCAGACACCTCCTATTTCTATTGAAAGGTACTTCTGTTCTTGATAGCTTGTTTCTGCCTTGCCTAGCCTTGCATTTCAAGGTGTGTTCTCACTATTCTACTGATACTTTTCATGAACAAAATGGTCTTGTTACTCTTCTAGGTAAAGTAACAATTCAGTCTAGCAGATTGTCAGAGCCAAAACCTTCCTAGGAGTGCAGTTAGTGCCCTCCAGGTCAGCTTTCTTAAAGATCTGTTTCAGAAGCCCCAGTTGGCCTTGAAGATCTCTGAGAACCAGCTGGAAGAAGCTGCAGCAGCAGTTCCTTCCTCATTTGACTGGGAGATGGATCCAAGCGTGCGTTGTCAAACTTGGTTCGTGACAGGACTGTCGTAGCTATCGATCTGCTGCTGTGGATATGGATTCTGATCCTGACCTCAGGCATGCCTCATAACAATGAACTTGTCTGGAGACTGGGCTCCTGCCTCAGCCCCTTTGCTATCACTGGGCCTGCCCTGTTTCCCTCACTCTGGTGCTGTTGGACCGACCCGTGTCATTGAGGCTGCTGCCTCTGCCAGCCTTGCTGCCATCCTGGGCTGCTGGCCACCCTCTCCTAGGGAGCAGCACCTGCCCTTGGTGCTTCCTAACAGATGTCCTTAATCAGAAATACAGACCTGTATTTAAATCAAGGAATAATGGCCTAAATATAAAATAAATTTAAAAAAAAAAATTAAAACAAAAAAGAAAAGGCTAATTCATGTCGTGAATATATTTATTGTGTAGGATATTTTTAAGATAAAAATGAGTTGTAACTCCTTCCCAGTCATCTTTTCAAGACGCAATAAGAAAGATGAGCATCTACAATGCTTAAATTTGGTCAAAATTTATTGCATGATTTATTAATAAAATAGCACCTCAGAATGCCTTATTACCAAAATTTTAATTTTCTTTTTTAAATGCAGTGGTAAAACTAAAGCTCACGGAAATCTCTCTGGGTACCCTTAGAACTTTTAATGCCAGAATGAGTAACTCAGTGATGGTCTATAAGAAAGGGCAGTGAAACACTGCTTAGGAGATTAATAATTTCAATGGTGCTCTGGACAGGCTTCCTCCACTCTCCAGATATTTGCACACAATAAATACATATGCTTTACTGCAAGTCTTTAAGAAATTTCAGGCAACTCAGGTTTAACATTACCTTCCATGAACTAATGGAAGAAATTAGAGACATATAATTAAATTTCAAAGGGCAGACTTTGCACTAGAAACTTATTGACACAGAAGCAAAATTATATATAAAGGTTATGCAAATGAGAATTTTGAATCATATTTATACTATTGAGTTATATCTGACAATGCATCCCTATTGGCTTTTAGGAGGATGCTCAAAATTTGATTTGCAGTTTGTTCAAACACCAAGGCCAAGCTCAGCAGTGTGATGCTGGTGTATCTATGCTGTGTTTAGTACAGCATCAAATACCATCCAGACAGGCTGCCTACAGTATGCTAGTGACAGCTCTCGTGGAAGACAGAGAATAATGTAGACATATTCAGTGACACAGTTATTTAGTTAGGGTAAAAATGTCATAGCCATTGATTTCAACAAATCTTTGGCAATAAACCTAATCCAGGAACTTCCCAGTGTTGTTTTTGGTATCCTGTTTTGTGATGCTCAGATGTTCACCACAAAATCCTGTGAACACCCTGGAGATAATTTCTCTTTTCTTCATAAAACATGTCATTCTTTGTTCTGTGGTTTTCACAGCTCTCAATGAAAGAGAGAAAAATTATCCTTTGAGCAAGGTTCTAAACTCCTGAAGAAAAAACTAATAATGGAAAGGACCATAGACATCACAGAGAAAAAAACACTTCTAGCATTCCTAAAAGTCCTTTTACCGTGTACTCCTACTTACTTTGTAATGATTGCATGTTTTCCCTTCGGGCCCACTAAAGTATTTAATTGCAATTACACTCATTTACATAGCAGATGAGGCTAATTGCTGGTATTAGTTACCAAATGTATGCTTGTATTGTGAGGGTAAAAAAATGCCCTACAGAAAAGAAAAACGACTATGCCTCTAATTAAGGAGCTATGAGTCAAAGTGAGCTTGTTCAGAGATGTAAATATAGAATCAAGGGCTTTCAGAGTTCTGCAGTACATTTTATTACACCACTAGTTCCCATATTTCAGAGATAACACTGGCAGACCTCATAGTATACACAATGAACTATTCTCATTTTCTCAGAAGCAGGGATGATAAGTTCCACATAAAGGCTCAGAGAAAGAGATCAAGATTTCTAAAATTTTTTATTAGAAATAAATGGGAATCTTATATCAGGAAGGTTCTTTGTGTATAATAGTATAATGTGTATAACTGAAGTTATTATTTGAAGCAGTTCCATCACCTATTCTTTTGGAGAAATTCCCAGGAAAAGTCTTTTTTTACATTATTCAGACCGCAAACTGTTTCTGTCAATGGACTTCATTTTGCATGCAATTGTACACAAGGACTTTTAAGATACTACATTACTAAAGTGAGTGTAAGAAGCCTCAGGTCAAGTGGAAACCCAGATGAATAACAATTTCAGCCTTTGGCCCTGGATATCATTCCTAACATAAAGGATTCTTTAAAAATTTGCATCTATACATCTATCTATATACAGAGAGAGAGGGTTAGTCCCGGATGGTGAAATGAAGATTTGTTAATTTTAGTTAGCTTCAGGAGGTCACAGTGAGAACAGAAGTGTGCCCATCAGTATCCTTTGGACAGGGTTGAAAAACTCCCTATACACATTTAAAAATTAACACTTTATCAAACTGTGCCTTAAATTTTTTCCTTTTCCTGGAATTGTACCAAAACTTGACAGCAGTTAAGCTGTGGGTGTGCAGAAGCACTACATATGATATTTACTATTATATTCCTTTAGGTAGTTTCCCATTAGTCTGCTATGTTTTGCCTGTGTTTAAAATCAAAATTATTTTGGGTTTGGAATTTCCCACTTTGACTTCCCATTTCTTTACAAGTTTTGGCCTTCCAAAAAAAA
>WBNO01004544.1:0-31398 GCA_013400575.1 Peucedramus taeniatus | reverse complement strand
AAAAAAAAAAAAAAAAAGCCAGTCCCATGCAAAAAATATTAATTCCAATCTTAAAAAAAGTGAATTTGATTTTCTGTTGCCTTTCATGTAATATAATGTAAGTACTGTGTAGTATACTGCCATTCTCATAAAGACTTTAAGTGATAAAGGGCTGATAAAAATGAGAAACTATTGCTTTTGCTGTATTAGTTTTCCTATTCCTAGATGCTGCTTTATGCTAGTTTTAGATTTATCAGTGCTTGGTTACCTACACAGGTCATCTCATAAAATGAGACTGGCTATGAGCCACATTATCAGCTGCTCTCTATTTTCTTTCTGAAAAGAAGACGAAAAAAGTTTTAAACCCCTGAAATACATTCCATGGATGTCAAGGTCTATGCCTTCTGAGTGCCTATTCTCATTAAAAATATACCTTTGTAGGACTAATCCCAAATGGTTTGATGACAGAGGTCATGCAAGTGTCATTTTTCAAACTTGTGTGAAAATCCATTTTGAGCCATCTTTCCCTCTTATATTTCACCTCATTTCTGGAGCACTTATGCAGCATACTTACTTAGCTAAAGCACAAAATGTAAACAGGACATCCTCTCAGATAGGAGATCCCTACATGTTGAAAAGTATATGCCTTAGTTCTTAATCAGTTCTGGAAAGTATCCCAAGACTTCCACAAAAAGATACTGTTTCTGTTAATGTGGAACATAAACTTAGCCCTTAACATAAAACAAAACCAAACAACATCTGTCCTTACAGTTTGATTGTTTGTTCCATCCTAGTATAATTATTCTTGCATGACAGCAGCCCCTGCAGGCTATAGCCTTGCTTACTCTACTTTGCCCTGAAAGCATGCCCAGCATTCAGAGATGAAAACACTGTCAGAACTAGTGAACATTGTTTTAGAAATGCTTAGTGCTACAGCACAGTCACATTTTTATAATTATCTGGGATTTTTTTAAAATAGAATTTTGTCAATCCAAGTTGACCAAGAAAGATTTGTGCTTCCAAAAGTCAGAGGTCTCTGAAGAAATCTCTGAAGATTCCAATGGGAAAAATGGTCATAGTGGAGAGCTCAATTTTTCACCCCCCAGTTTATTCATAGGAATAAGGATTTCTTCCTAGGTTTGACCACTATTTTAATTTTTTTTCAATTTTTTTTTAACTAGTGGCTATAAAATCTAAAATGGGCATAAGAAAAAGGGAGGACATGCTCTAGTCACTACCCGTGCAGGTAGTGCAAAGACAGTAGAAAGCCACACATTTTCTGCCCCCATGACCAAAATGGGAAGAAAATGAGCTTCCAAAATAAAAAATTACTCAAAGAAGAAGGGTACACATCAGAGGAGTGCTATTTCTCCAATTATAATACTTTTCCAATATTTTCAATAGACTTGGCACTAAAGCAATACAAAGTTTAATCCCATTTGTGATCTAGTATATCCCTGGCTGAACATGTAACCTTCTCTGGTCTCTGGATCTGCGGAACTCCCCTAGGGCAGTACAGCTTTGTCATAGCCACAAGGCTGTCTCTTTCTCTTGAAGGATATATGGTCTGCCTGGAAGACTGTCAGATCAAGTCAGGTGTGAAAGCTTGGTCCTACAGGGATCACAATAATGTAGCCTAATCAGAAATATCTAAGAACACAAGAAACAGATTGTATCTTTTCTGCACCTCTCAGTGGCATAATTCAAATCCTAGCTCTGATCACACAAGGCTTGGTTAAAGTTCACAGCTAAAGAGATGACTGAATTATCATTGTTACCTGTGTTTCTGATCATACAGTTGCAAAGGTTTTCTGCTGTAAACATCATTATGATAGTAGCTGTAGCCCTTCCATACCTTTTTCTGTGCTATTCATACAACATGAAAAAGTGACACCCCTTGTTACTGTGCAAATGTGAAAGTTCATGGCTCCTATCATGTCTAGTTTTCCACTGATAAGTTTATCTTTTTTGAGCACTATGGAGTTGATGAAATGGCTCTCAAAGTACTCCTCCCATTTCATATAGTATTTTTTTTCTGAACCTTCCACACTTTCTGTGATCACAGAGGCTGTTATTTCCTTTTTTGTTTTTGAGATCAGTTGCACAAATATTTCAAGTATAAAATTTAACAAAGTAAAATAGAATATTTTCAAAATGAAAATGAATAGCTGTTTTGAGATCAGCAACCTGATCCTAAAGTTTGTTTATGTTTAAGCAAGAAGAAAAGAAGATCATTGAAACAAGAGTCAGCTTCACACACAGTCTGTGTGCCTCAGAAATTGTTTTGGAACAGGATGGAGCTTTTGTTAAGGGACCAAATTTTCAACTTTCCTTATAAAGTATACAAAGGAAGACTTACCTCTGAAGACTCATGGCTCCTAGGCAGATTCCTCACAGTCACAACTTTCCTTTTGTAAGAGAGCACTGTGAAGAGAACAGAAGCCACAGCTCATCGTTAACATAGACAATAGCCCCAGAAGTCTCTGCCAACATTATAAATTAATCACCTAGACACTACTTTTTCCAGCAGTGACCCAAAAGTTAGCAATAAAAGTTATTAATATGATTCCATGCCTTCTAAAAGCAGCGTCGATTCTATCTCTACTTTTGCCCTTGCAAGAGAAGGAACGCTGCTATGAGAGAATAGTCCTCAGTTTTTCTCTCCTCTATTTATCTATGCTTAAAAGCAGATCATGGGATTTAGAGGGCAGATGACCCACAAGCTGTAGATTGTAGTTCATTCACTTCTGTATGAGCTCTGGCTTAACTCATTCAATATTGCCATAGTTGGTCTGTGATGTGGAATGAACAGAAAAACAAAGAGCTGGAAGAAGGTAAAAGATTTGGCACTTGAAATTTGTTGGTAGCCTAAGTGTCATTGTGTTTTTTTAATGAGAATTTCTTTCTCAGTCTTTAAAATTTGTTGCCTTTCAATTGTAATATTGCAAGAACTAGCCCTGTTGAAACACTCTTCTATGTATGCTATTGGTAGGGCTACGACACCCCAAACAAGCTGCTGTTTCAAAAGTGCTATTTTTGAAAAAATAAGAAGAACAAAATAAAAGAGCAATTTGATTGATTGTTTGTTTAATCAAAGAGCCTAATTATTTTAAATTTCATGGTTTTAAGTTCTTTACGTATCTGTCAAGTCTTCATCAAGGGAATTATCCCTGTCACATCTCCACTGTATTTTTGCCATCATTTGTATTCATTGGTTCATCAAGAATTGGACACACAGTAAACAGGACTTGTAATATCTGAACATCTACTAATTAGCAGGGGAACCATACTCTTTTTGGGTTTGTGCCAAACATCTGAGAGCTGGAAGTGAAAGGAGCTTTCCCTGAGAAGGCCTTCAGCAGCAAAAATCCCTTACAATCCATAACCCTGGGAGACTAGAAAGTGCTAGCACAGGCCCTAAGGAGCATCAAGTGTAAAGGGATATAGGCAGGGCAGCCAGGGGACACACTGATTCAGATGTCCCTCTTGAAACTTCCACTCTTAGGACTTCCATGGAAGTGCCCGTGGTGAGTGATTAAATGGACTTTTCTGTTGCACATCCCTTCAGCAGGACAGCTGCGGAAATATCCCCTCCCCTCTGTAAAATGAATCATCCCTGGACAGAATGGGTGAAGCTGTTTGTGCATCTCTTATCATACTAAGGATGTGCTGATATCTTGACCTGCAAACCACAGGACCACCCAAACCTCTAGCAGCTAAGCTGAAATGATTCAGTTATAATTTATCTTGGGAGGTTTCCTCTGCAGTATATTCACCCTTGAAGAAGATGAAGAAAACACATAAATTTACCAATTTAATCTAGAAATGAAAGAAGAGGATCAAGTATATTGTAAAAAGCTCTCAGAAAGTGAGATTGATAGCGAAAGGCATGGTCTCCTAGATGCCATACTCAGAGGAAGATGGAGATGGACAAAAAAAATTATGCACAGTCACTTGACACGAAAGAAAGATTAAAGACTCAAAAATGGGAAGTAGAGAAAAGACCACATGTAGAGCCTGGGAAGAAAAATCAGTCCTGGCAAGAAGGGTTTGCATGTCTAGACTGTTTCCCTGTAGTACAATTTTCCAGACAAGCAAAGTTTGTAGAGTCTAAATCCTCTTCCTTGTCAGCCAGAAATTTTCTCTTTGGAGATCAGCATACAAATTGGATGAAAGCCTTATGTTTTGGCTGAAGGTATTGACATAACTTCGTGAAGATAAATTTGTTGGAGAATGTACTGTGAAAAATATCCAACAAAAAAAAAGCTAAATTTCCATTTTACTTTCCTATAAACGTTCATGGTGGTTGCCGTTCACCACTAAGAGTATTTGTAAAAGCCAGAAGAAAATTACAAAATGTTTTATACATTCTGAGCTCTCATCATATGCAATGTTTCTATTCTAATGAATTGAAGCTGCTTGCCAGAAGAAATATGAACC
The DNA here is from genome assembly GCA_013400575.1 of Peucedramus taeniatus. Lineage (NCBI taxonomy): Eukaryota > Metazoa > Chordata > Aves > Passeriformes > Fringillidae > Peucedramus > Peucedramus taeniatus. The sequence goes on along the minus strand of WBNO01004544.1, from coordinate 26,979 downwards.
TATATATAGGACATTAAAACACATGTTCAAAAGGTAAAAAAAGTGTTTACATAACCACTAACAACAGGTATTTATCTTAGATTCAGCACATCACACAGTCAGTTAAAAGTAAATGTGATAAACTGGAATAACCAATATCTTCTGATAATTCACAGTAATATTAATTACACTGCCTTTTAGTGCTGGGGGTTTTACACCAATAGCTGAAAGATATGCTTGGTGTAAAGCATCATGCTATATTTGAGGAAAACCAGGTCTCTTTCCCCTTAATGAAGAGAAAAGCTAATAGTCAGATTACCAAAGAGGTACTCCATATTCCCACTGCCAAAGAATATGTGAGAACTGTTAACATGAATTATGTGATTCCTAAGGGAAATCACAAGTCATGAGGATTTGATATGTAGCAAGGAGTATGACTTATTATTTGCCTGCTTATCACAAGACCAATTTTATAAATACACTGGCCTAATATATCATGGGAGTGGGGTTTACAGGACTTCTGACTACTCAGGGACACAGTTAAAGTCAGTAGAAACTGCAGGGGTTCAGCTTCCTGAAAATCAGTCACTGATAATGTAAACCTCTATCAAGCATAGATCGATAACAGTTTGGGCATATAACATAAATGTCCTTTAGAAGATGGCAAATTTAAACATACTCATAACATGTAGAAATCTTTTCCTCTCCTTTAAATGTAAGCACAAACACATTTTAAACCTAAATGCTGTAGAAAGCCAGTTTTTTCCAGGTATCCAGCAAAAGCTGCATATTTTCAACAAAAAGCAGAGATCAAGTTCCAAAGTAGAAGACAGTTTTTGGACAAGGATGTACCAAAAACTTATTATCTTGTTAAAACAAAGGGAAATCTCTTATGTCAATAGCTCCCAAGAGATGTCCAGGATGGATAGGTCAGAGTATTCTCATAGCCTCTTTAGGAATACTCAACTACAACCATTTTCCTTTTGGCTGCACCCATCCACCCATACTCTTTCAAGTACTCACTGAGTACCTGAAAATTTTGAAAGCCCTGCTCCTGCAATACACTGGGCTGCACCCAATCCACATTTATTGTTCATCAAGATTTGTACCTTGCACCTGCCTGGTGTTGTCGTTGGCTTTTCCTCAATCTACTGAAAGCTGCCTGTGCACAGCAGGAGAAAGCATAAACCCAAAGCATATGATGAAGAGCTTCAACAGATGGGCTCTGGCAGATCTTTCTGCACTACTGTAAGATTTTACCCACAGATGACTGCTCTGTTTTTTGCTTTAACTTACAGCCCTATGGAAGATTAAGCAAAAAGCAGTATGTATCCACAGCTGAGCCTGTGTTCATCTTAACTATTTTCTCTGATGGCTATGCTAAGGGATGGGCATGTATTTCCTTTATCAACATCTTCAGTTCTAAATCATCTTCAGAAATAGAAGACATGCAGACAGGTGTGATAATATACAAATTGTCATAATAAGAGTGGTCAGGCCTTGTCTGACTAAGACCCCAAATTAAGCACAGCTTCTGTATAATACCAGATATATTTGCCACCTGGGGTTATAGATATATGCTGCAGTGGCAAGGGGACAGAAATCTGTGATTCAATAGTTGTTTTGAAAGTCTTTTCTGCAGTTCCTTAACTCAAAAAAGTAAATGTGGCTACAGTAAGGGAGAGGAACAGTAATGGAGAGAGACACACACACATAGAGAGGGAGAGAGGGAGGAAAAAAGAGAGCATATTCCATGAGTACATACATAACAATGTGATATTATGTAATGGCTTCAATAACTTCCCTACTCAGGAGATTAGGAATGTCATGATTGTTTTCCTAACCTGAAAGTGCTTTTCTGGGAAAAGGTAAAAAAGGCATTCTTTTAAAAGTTGTTGTGGGACTCTTAGGTGGCATTGTCTTCAGTTATATGCATATCCATGTATCTATGTAAACTGTAATTTAACAAACCATTCTGCTCCCCAGCCTATTGGTGGACGGAAGGAAGGAAAGAGATCAGTGGAGAGGAATGTTTAAATAGCTTCTTGTTTTTTACTCACAGGACAGATGGCGTGCAAACGAAGGAAAAATAAAACCCCAACTGACATTGTATAGCAGCTGTGCACAGTGTCAACTATAGGAAGAAACGTGGTCCACTGGATAGACTGTTTTACTAGAAATGAGGGAACTTGGGTTCTCAGCCTAGTTTCCTACATTCAAAATTACTGTACTTCTGCAAAAGAAGTCGCTGTTTCTCAGTTTCTTCATAACCAGATTAGAAATATTTAGACACTTTATGAAGAAAAGGACAGAGATAAATGAGGAGACCTTAGTTTTTGTGGGAATGCAAATTAAAAGCACAAAATATTTTACTCAGCTATTGAGTGGTCACATTGCTTATATGAAGAAAACTGGGTTTTTTCACTGTTCTACAATTTTAAATTTTTTTTCAGTGATCAGTATTTAAATATTGTGATACTCTTAATAAGCTTAAGATTTTGCTCACAACTCCAACAATATGAGGTTCATAAAGTTCAAGGTAGTACCTTGGAAAAAGGAGCCATGAATTACTCATTTCCTGGGGAGTTTTACATTTTTTCCAGAAGGCCAAGTTTTTTTTCCTCTTTTGGTCTGCAAATTTGTTCTGTAATGTGGTTGACTCTCTTCTTTTTCTAGTTGCTGTGCTGGTATTGTTCTCTTCAGACTATGTCATTACATGCCAATCTTTTCTGCTTTAAAGATGTTTTGGTTTGCTTGTTTGTATGCTTTTCCTTCTTAGTCATTGTCCTTAGGCCCCAGGAAGAATTCACATAATCACTGTGATCACAGCTTAGTCTGAGAAGACACAGTTACCTCCCTATTTGAGTCAGAACACAATATTGATGTGATTTATGCCAGTTTCAAGATTCAGGGCTCGCTGCAGGGATTACCTTCATTTTGATTGGTTGCAATTTTTTCAAAACAGAGTGGGAAGACTCTTTCTCATACCTGCTATACTCTTTCCTATCAAGCCAGTATGAAAAAGCCACGTTAAATTTTCAGAGTAGCAGTCAAGATAACATTGTGCCTCTCTCTAATGCTTTGAAGGCTATCAGCACAGAAAGGAAGCATATGCAAGTTTAAAGTTGCAATGATTGTGTTCAGCTACTGCCTCTTTGATATACCAGATCTTCTGTTTATCCATTGGATTTCTGAGGGTGGGGAGGAAATATGGTTGTGATATGATTTAAGATGGTAAGTAAAAGAGTAAGAGAGTTCCCCCTCCATTCTCAGATTCTCCCTTTTCTCTGAAGGACTTCAGGACTAATTCTCTCCATGGGGATTTACACCTGAATGAAAGAACACCTGTTCTATTGTGTTCTCATAGATAGCAATATGTATCTAATTTATTTAGAGTTTTCTGTTTATTAATCTAAGGACACAATAATTTATCCTGAATATAGCAGTTAAGTATGATGAGGTTTAGGGAATTTCTATACTGTGAAAGATTTGTGCCATAAATTAAATTCTTATTAACTGGCTTGCCTAGTATGCCTGTGGCATAAAGGGCCATGATATCATACAATGGCATTGATAATAAAACAGGACTCAGATATCTTCTTAATATTATCCAGTGAAATAATTCCATCATGCATCATGTTATCAATATTTAAGATTCTCTAAGAATATAAATGATATTAGCCCTATATGTAAATGTAAACTGCATGTGACATTAGACTAATTACTATAAAATAACTGAAGAAAACTTGTTTATTGTTGCAGTAGTGGTGGAAGTGATTAAGTGGTGCAAATGCAATGTTTATCATACTGTACACATTAAAAGTTATGACTGCACAGGAACATTTCTCAGTTAAATGGTATGTGTCAAAGAAAACTCTGCACCAAACAACAAAGAAAGGAATAAATTTAGTTCCATCATCCTATTCTCTTTTTTTTTTCGTTTTTTGAACTGGATCCCCAGTGTAGCCCAGAGGATACTTTATTTATGTCCCTGCAGTTCAGGGCCTACAAACCAATTCATCATGTTTCTGTTGTGCCTCATCTGCTATAGATGAATGACCCCTCCTATAACTTTCTGAAGTCTGTTTGCCATTATGTAGATTAATGCAATAAATACACATATGTGTGCACGTGTGTGTGAAAAAAATGTGTTTATGGAATACACTGTGCTGTGTTCCACAGCCAATCCATACAGAATTTCTAATCTGGCACTCAGTAAACACAAATGTCTCTCCAGTAGCACAACGAAACGTGTTCTATTAAGTCATATAAATTTTTTACTTAAATGCTATAAAATAGATATTAGCTTGCACTGTCTTTTGCATGCAGCAATTCAAATCAGATTTATAACTTCATGTTACACATATATTTCCACCACTCACACATGGTGTCTTTAGAAAGGCTAGAATAAAGTAGCAGACCTGGACTATTTTGGGTCTCTGCTGATTTGCACTACAAACCAATTCTATACACTTTTGAGTTTGTATCTACAGCTGAGTGTGTTTTGTCAGTAAGTATGTGAAAAAGAATAAGGTTTTGGAAAAGGATAAACAAAAGGACTGCGAACCAATTTCTACAAAAAATAATTTTCACAAACAAATTAATAGTGAGGGATAGCTTAATCACTAAACTTAACAGGTTTAGCCATCTGACCTTTCCTGCAAGCACAGGAAAATTTCGTCTCACCCAAATAACCTGTCTGGCCTAAGTGGATTGAGTTGTGTTTGTATTTAACATGGGATTGAATATTTCCAGGGTCAAGTTGTTTTATTTATTAGCTGGTGAGCTCTGTGATCACACAAGCAATCTGATAGAGTAGATGTTTGCCGGTCTTCAATGTCTTTCCAGTTTTAGCTTAAAAAATCCAAAAGCAACAAATAAACAAGTACCGAAGAAGCTGCTCCTAAAAAATGTTAGCTTCTTAAGTCTTTAACATTCCTGCTTGAAATAGAGTCATTAAGGTTTGTTTCTGTAGATATTTCCAGGTATGTTCCATACTCAGTTTAAGTCATTTGATGAATAAAAAGCTGGAAAATACTAATGAACTTATGGAAGAATGGCACAACATGTTACCTAAATTAATTTAAGGAAATTAAGTAAGAACCCCTTAACAATTTCAGCTGTTTATATCTGGTCTAGAAATTCAGTTCTTTGCTCTCAGTTTTGGTGAGCAGTCTTCCTCACTGATGAAGCTATAAGATGATAATGTCATTCAGTAACTCTCACACCCTTTCCTGCCATTTGTCCAGTGCAGGAAACTGAGGGTTTTCTTGTCGTGTGGACAGGGAGGAAATATCCAGCAACCAAATACTGACCCTTGCATGCAAACAGGTCCATATCCTCTTCCCGCCTGACAACTTCCTTCCTGCCTGCTAGGAACAAATCTACTTTTCATTTTTCCGGAGTTCTTTATACAGGCCACTCAGAATGCCCTTGGGTAGGGACAAATATTTTATTACTGTAAACTTCATCTAACAGCTGAATACTTAGGGCAGCCAGGCCCAAATTCAGAGTAGGTAATTGTGTGCTTCTTTTAACTATAGTGTTGCTGCAGCTGAGTCACTAAATGCTTTGTGCCAGGAACTCGTATGAAGCGTTTACTGGTATGTCTGACCTTAGCTTAGTGAAGATATATTTGCAATTCTGACATTTTTTGAAGGCTAAACTTAGGTAAGATGAATCCTACTGTGTTTTTCCACACTAACTTTCAGCATTAACAGAAACTAGAAGTCTTTTTCTGGTGGTGAAGAATGGAGGTTTTATCCCCTGTCATGAAGTTACTGATCAGATAGCAAAGAACAAACCAGCCAACAATCAGCTGGCAGTTGATAGCAGAGAACCAGCTTCATAGGGATGCATTTTTTTCTGGGTTTACCAAAGTTATTGATTCTTTGAGTGAAAATTTGGTTTCAAAATACAAAAGGAAAGCCCAGGCCATTTTCTGTCTTATTCTCACTCTTCAGTTATCTGGGAAACCTCTGCAGAGGTTTGCCAGTCTGTGCTGTTGGAAAAACCTAAGACAGTAATTAAGCTCTTAAGAAATTCTGTTTCAGTCCCATAACTACTTTTCACTCTAAAGATAAATAGTTTACACTTGGCCTGTATTAATTTTTAACAGTTATATCTATACACTTGAAACTTCCTGTTTTTCTTCTGCTTGAGTAAGCTAAAAATGAAAGTATTTTCAGGAGGAATTCAGACTGACATTTGTTAAAGTCTTTTCTTCAAAAACTGAAACGAAAAAACTCCCCCTTCTTACCCAAATATGTGCAAATATGTGCAAAATTCAAATTATTAAGTAATGGAATTTTTGTAATTTTTATAGGGAGACTATATATAAAGTGTAATTTATCAATAGTATATCACTATTAAGAAATGTTATATCAAATTGATAAAGAGAGACTTAATTGCCAAAAATTGTTTTACCTTTCAGACCTGCAAAGGGAATACCACAATGGCAATAAAATCTAATAGGTTGCATTCTTTTGGTAGAACAGGAGAACAGTACCATTGTTTGGCCTGTAGTTCTGCCCATTCTTTCAGTTGCGTCTAATCATCAATTCCTGTTTAAATTGTTTTCAGCAGTTGACTTTCAGCATTGAGTGGCTGAATTTCACCATTAAATGCCAGAGACTTCCCAGTAGAATGTATTGTGCATAGACATCTATTACTTCTCATCACTATCTCATCACTATCTCATCACTCATCACAACAATAACTATGTTGGGGTTGTGCCTGGAGGAATCAGTCAGATGAAGGCAACAGTAAAATAATACAGGTAGCAAGTACACAGCTGTAACTCAAAGTGCAGCTCAAACATCATTCAGAAGTCCATTGTTTTCATTACATCTCTATGCACTTTGTGATACTAAAAAACCACAGAATTAAGATGTACTTTAGTATTTATAAAGTAAAGCACTAAAATGGATAGAGCAATTGCCTTTTCTGTCAAGCTTAAAAGTTTACTCACAGTTGTCAAAAGGCAGCATATTTTGGAATTTAATTGTGCCCAAGAGAAAAATGTGCGATTTAAAAAATTTCTGATGGAAGAAAAAAGAACAAAGAATAAGCACCGTTTCCTAATTTAGACCTAAAACATCACCTACAACTTCACTACATCTATGTGTTAAATAAATACAATATAATGGAGGAAGGTAGATGTCAGAAGCCTTCTTTTCTGTAATCTAAATTATGTTGTAATTCTAAGAGTGTTATTATGATATTTGAAAAAAATTGTAAAGCATTAAATCTTTTACAAAGATGGATCCAATTTACAAGTGAAAATATTAAAATAACAAATTGTTGACTTGAAATAAAAAATGAAATAAATAAATAAATAATGAAAACTAAAATTCTTTTTGTAACTTTCCTAGAACTGATGATTAACTACTCACTTGTTTTCTGACACTATTATTGTCATTGGCTTCAATATACTTTTCATTGGCACGTGCTCCAAGTCAGGATAGTGCATTTACAGGGGTTTGATCCAGCAGCAGTTTTCTATTTGATCCAGTAGCAGTAATCATCATAATTCTACCCTTATTTACATATTGCCTATACATTTTTAAAAAAACTAATTTCTTAATGAAGTCTTAAAAAATTTCTTCTTTCTGGCCTTTTTCACACCATGCTTGTCTCATGTATTAATAGAGAGCATTGATGTTCAATATTTCACTTACTCTAGTTACCTCATTAAGTTTAATATATCTATGGGCTGCCACATTATGTTGTATTAGACTGAAAGTTTTCTTTTATTTTTAAGTACTCTCATACTTCAACATCTCTCTCCATCTACCCACTGCAGATGCCTTGGATTGTTACTGCACTTCTGCAGTTCTTTTCCAAGGACTTGTTCGTCTTGATACAAATTTAAGAAATTGGCCATGTGATATAGATAGTCTGATTAGAAGCTGAAAATAAAGAAAGTCTGAAATTGTCTTAAAGAAATTATTTCTTTAGCTAATAGTAGAAGAAACTTAAACTGAATACAATTATTTCCCTTTTCCTCATCTTTGCTTGACAGTCATCTTCAGTTGGATATCTTTCTTGGGTATATAAAATGCTATAAAAACCAGCTGTAAGAAATGTCAAGGCTTATAAATATAATCATAACTTCAGATCACTTAAAAAATTAATTATTTAGTGGTGAAAGATAGCTATTTTTATAGTTCTAGAATTTTATTTTGCTCCATATTATTCCAGTGTGCCAGTGATCACACACATCAGTGATTGAACTTCCTATTCTTGTCTTCTAATTTCTTGTTAAAAACTAAACTAACAAATAGAAATTTTAAATCCAGGGTGTCAAATTGCATCATCTCTGTAGTTTATACTTAGACTGAGACTATCCAGACAGACAGGTCTATCTGTACCAACGTAAAAAGAAGTCTCTCCCAAAATGACTGAGATATCAAGCATGAGCACTTATGTGTAAGAGAAGTTTGCCCATTTCTGCCCTGTACATAAGTGAAGGAATCATTTCTTTTACTAGATACATTAATCTAATCACTTTCAAAAAATATTCCCCTTTTTAGGGAAAAGAGTAGTGAAAACAAAATTCTTATAGTATTAAACTACGTACACTGTACATGGACATATAAAACTGACTGTAGTTTTTGCATGTAATATTTGTACAACAATCGGGGGGGGAGGGTTCCCTAAAATTATAAAGCCTAGTGCGTCTGTAATAAATTTCTCCTCAAACCCACCAACATGCACTAGCAGTGAATGAGAGAGACTGAATGATTCACACACACGTTTTCCAGGGATGTTCAAAAATAATAACAAAATGATGCCTTAAGTAATAAAATAAGTAGTATTTTGTGAAATTTTCATTAGTACACAGATGCATTTCATTGATAATTTTTAAATTTAGTTAATTGAAACCTGATGAACATGAATTTCTCTTTTGATTGGTTCCTAATGAACTTGAACTGAAAGAAATGGAGTTTTGAATTACAGTGATAAAAAATTGATTTCTGCCACATGAGCAAAATTGTTTATTTTCATGGGTGACATAATTAGACTCAACACCCAAATCCAAGGAGAATACATTTCAATACATTATCTGTACTGCTTAGGTCGTGAAGTCAATCATAAACATTAACTGAAAGAAAACATTCCTTGGGAAAAATCAAAGGAAGTACCACTGAAATGACATAGTAGCAGAAGAAAGCTTGGAGTCTTTCCATACTTATTTCTGATTATGTGGAGCAATATCAACAACTCAGCAGAGCACTTGCCCAACTAGTACTTCTGGCCAATTTTCTTCTCTCAAAAATATTGAAATGTAAATGAAAAAAAAAAATTTAATGAAATTCTGCCCTTTAAAGGATCTAATCTCTTATTCATTGTAGAGTTTAAAGAGCTTTAGAGAATATCAGAGATGACAAAAAATTCCATATGGTCATTACTAATAGAGTGTTATATGGTGGTGCAACACATCAAAATGCGAGAAAAGCACAGCAGACCTGTAGGTTGTATCAGAAATGGTTCAAGGGTGAAGGCCTGCCACTGGAAGCTGTACAGAAAATTATATTGGCACCATACCCTTTCTTTCTAGATGTAGAAGCTGGAATTCAAATATGCACAGACTCTCTGTCTTTTTGTTTAACCATCATGTTAATTCTATTTCGACAGTTATCATCAGTTTTATGGTATGAATTCCAAGTGGTTGGTCTCTCATCAGAATTAGTTTTGCACAATGTTCACTGCTGTTTACTTATACTTTCTGGTACTGAGAAGAGATGGTTTGGGATCTCAAAGGATATAATTACCACCACTACCGGTGGTACAGACCACCTTTGTATGAACTGTTATCAGATATGTAGGAGAGAAGCTTCAGAAGCCATGAAGGTGACATAATCAATCATTCATCTATGCTGTTCCTGCTAATTAGATGGTATAAACAAAATGGAACCTGATCAGTGTAGAGAAACTGCACTTCCATTTGTCACTTCATTCCTGGCTGTTGGGATATCTTATTCAAAAGAAACATAGACTCTGGAAGGAACCTTGTCCACAAAATATATACATTTTTTAAAATGAAAATGTCTCCAACTACCTAAGAAGCCTGATGCATCCGATCAATGACTGACTATTATTCTACCTCCTATCAAAACAAGTATGGGTAGCCTGCACAGCCATTATGGGAGTACACAAAGATAAATCCTGTGTTTTTAATAATGTAGATGAACATGGCTGTTTGTAATGTTTTTAGACAGGGTAGAGTGCAGTTGGAAATAAAACTATCTATGTCTGCTCGCCCTTCACATCACCACCTTCCTGAAGGAGTTTTGCGAATCATTAGGGGCATTCTTCAGAAGAACCACGCTTTCAGGCATGAGATTTATTACCCAGTAGGAGTCGTCTATATGCAAAGAATTCTTTCAACTACCCTCCCTCCCAAGGACATCTGATGAAGAAGTAATAACCATTTTAACCTGCTAAAAGCATTTCAAAGGAATGAAACAGAAGATGTGTCAATGGGAAATGGCTGAAGTAATGTCCCTGTAGCTTTTAGAAGGGTAATGTTTGACAGATGCTTGTCCCAAAACAAGAAGCAATGTTTGTGTCATTTTTTGGATAACTTATGTCATCCAGGGAGATTTGAATGAATCTGGTCTCTTGTATTCAAAGCATGTTAATTCATCCAGTGTGTTTAAGCAACTTACTCCTACAGTTTGTTTCTTAGTGAATACCTTTAGTGCATTATAAAGTAAAATAATTTTCGCTTAGTATGTCAGAGGTTTACAGGAAAAGCTTGAAAAATCAATAGTGTAAAAGCACTAGGAATTTGATTTAAAGGGTGTACTACTTCTTTAGTGCCAGTCATGGTTTAAAAATGGTACTCCTCAGTTTAGTTCTCCCAGTGAAACTTCAAACCACACAGAAGCTCACTCACTACCCGCCTCCCTCTCCTCCTCTCTCTTGCCTTTACCTTTCTCCTCAAGAACTGGAAGCACGAAAGGTAAAGGTCTTGGCTGGAGATAAGAATAGTTGACTGGAAATAGTGATAAGAAAAAACCCAGCAGCAATATTAATGACAGAGGGTTTGAGACTCTTGCCCATCCTCGAAAATCCCAACAGACTCCTCAACCACCATGCTTTCCCCATTGCTCCCTCCAGTTTGGAGCTGGTGTTACCCAACCACTCCCGCCACCTTGGAACTGGCGCCACTCTTAGTCACCACTAGGAACCTCTTCTCCACAGAAGAGACTCTTCCTGCCACCCCTGGAAATGACACGAGGTGCTAAAGAGTAACTCCAGGTCTTGGCCATGACTCCTCCTGGCTACTGATGAAATGAACCCTGTCCTGGAGAGAACAGGACAGTAGAGGCTCTCAGTAGAGGAAAATAGCCAGTATTATTTATTCATCTTAGAGGCCTACTCACTATTACATCAAGTCACTTTGAGCATGATAGGAGACATCATTTGTTAACTCTGTTAAACCTAGGCATCTAAAATAACTACTGCTGGAAACTGAGTCTCCAAGAGGGCCTGGAATGGTCACTGGGACCATAGAGGTTCAAGCTTTAGAAATCAACTGCACGGATCATTTCTTCTGAGTCTTCTGAGAATGCATTGATGCGTAGTTTTTCAGAGGACACTGAGAACTGAGTTCTTTGAAACTGATTTTTGTGTGATCACTGTTTATTCTTTCTCAATTAAAGTCATTTCTTGTTGACATACATGGGAACAAATGCATAATAACTGACTCAAATGGACAGTGAAATAAATGACAAAGTAAAAATTTGATATTCAGCATTTCTGTTTCAAGAATAAACAAATAATCTCTTTTATGTCTAAAGCTGTATACAAATTCATGACCAATAAAATTTTTACATGTTAAAAGATAGCATAAAAGATGCTATTTCTCATTCTTCTTATGTTTAAATATAGCATTTTTTTCCAAGTAAACATTACACAATAAACTTTTGTAGATACACTACAGAACATGTCATAGCTAGACTAACATAACGAAGTATTACAAGCTATTAAATTAATGAATCATACTGAGGAAGAAGTACATCAAATGCTAACACACTTTCTGATGTGCAAGCATGCATTACTGTGTTACTTTAGGAGTTCTGGCACATGGAAAGACAAAATCTGCACTAACAATCTTTAGTTGTAACATACCCATCTCTGGGCAAGGGGCAACTAACAACTACATCACTAGAATTTCTGGTTCAAGCTGAAAGTTGATATAAAGAAATTCAATCAGCAGGGAGTTTTTCTAAATGGTTGAATGACAAAAGATGTTATTCTAGCTTTCACGATTAAATGAGAAGAGGGATGGTGTTGTGAAAGGAGAAGAAACTAGCAGACATAAGTAAAGCTGTGAATGCTAACTTATGTGTCTTGATCTTTATTTTATTACACACATAATAAGCTTCTGGATTCTTGACATCCAAACAGTGCTAGTTATCATTCAGTCCTATTGATTTATCGATGAGCTAATTACAGCACTGCTTTCATTTTCTCTGTACATGGCCAGAAATGCATAACCTTCTTTGTAATATAGAAAACTCCTGTCTGGTCCTCAATTTTTTTTCATTGAAACAGTAACAGTCTTGATTCTTAGTGATGAATTTGTCTTCAGTATGGTTCTGAGGTAATTTCAGCCAAGTATGTGTAGGTTTGGGATCATGCATAATAGTATGTTCACATCCAAGTTGATTTGAAGTAATCAATGACTGGATAAATTGATGTTGGGTAAAGGAAGAACTATAAAGACCTTACAGAACTGAACGTTTCTAGAAATTGTGATTTGCCACATACATAGTGCATTTTAAACATGTTCGTCTCTGCATTTCTAATTCCTATATTTTCTTAGTGCTAATATATGCTATGGCAGACTTGTATAATGAAAAGATCAAAAAAATTATACAAATGCTGAAAAGTCTATAAGCTATTTAATCACAGCTCGGTTGTTCATCTGTAAGGCATCACTGTTGAGCAGGGTGATGAAGGAAGGATTCATGTGTTAAGACATATTATTGGGAATCTGAAGATCTGGCTTCTCTTCCTATTTCTTCAGAAGATTTTATACTCAATCTTCAGCATATCATTTTGGGGTTGAATCAATGCCAAACATAATGACAATCTTTATGTCTTGGTGTTAGAAGTTTTGTTGTAATGGAGATGGGTAATGGTGATGAAATTGTACCAAGGATCTGTTTTACATTTGTTGTGATGTGCTTTCATAACCCCAGATGTCAGAAAGTGTATGTGGTGTATTTGTTACTTCTGTTTTGTTTCCCATTTTATCATCAGCTAAGGGACATAATACATTTTAAGAAAGGTTTTGAAGGAATACAGTAAAAAATACATGAAGAAAAAAATACTAATGCCAGTTCACAGCAAATTTCTGATAACTGAACCATTTTTTAGACAAACAAGTTTATTTATAATTCAAATATTTTAATTTTATGCAAGAAGTTTGCAAAAAAACACCCCAAACTGATATTTTCTTTCATCTACAGTTTTTGGTAGAAATATCATGGTGTGATATACTGCATAAATACTTAATATCAAATAGGTACTTGCCACTTATTAACTATATGTTGCTTTTCATCCTCTATCTTTCCACATGCATAGAAAATAATATGATGATCATTCATGGAGTAGCAAAAGTGCATAATGTCCATGATCTTTCCAGTCTTTATATTTTGAAACTTTTTCAGCTTAAGAAAATAAAGTGGCTTCAAGAGTATTAAATATGTTTCTCCAAAACACTTTTGAATTCTCTAGAACAGAAAATGCCATATCCTCTACTTCTATGTTGCTCCTAAAAGAATTGATGGATAAAAAGATTAACAAATGGAAACATTACTATAGGCCCACTCATAAAGTCTTATACACAGCTGCATTTGTAAAACAAAAGAAAGAAAACTGTATAAAAAGGATGCATTAATAACCTTTAAAATAAAAAAAAAATTCAAAACAAATAATGGAACATATGTTTCAATTAAGATGAAATACATTGGTTTAGTACATCAAAGTCAAATTCTCTTCTGAAAAATTACTTTAAAGAAAAAATGCATTCTGTGGTAAGAAAAATGGCTGAAAATGTTGTTCATGTACATTTAAGGTATGGCATTTTCAAAATGTCTTTGCTGCAGTTAGCAAAATATTTACTGTAGCAAAATCAACAGTTGGCCGGGATTAAATGCTCCAAGAGTTCCATTTTATTATCTATCTCAATTTTACTTTAAAATATATTTTTGAGAATCTAGTTTTCCGTCCAGATAAATTAGACTGAGGTAATTACAATTTTCCTATGTTCTGTGAGAAATCAACAACTGAAAAATACTCTCATAAATACATGAAATGAATATTGTGAAAGGCATGCATGGATACTTTTGACTTGCTGCATAAAACTGTCTTGCACATGGGTTTTTCTTGCATATAACCACAGTGTAAAAGACGACATTATGAGAAACCTTCTGACAAATTGATTAATAATCTTGAGCTGCTGAAGTTCAGCTGAGTGAGCAATTAAACATTCCAAACAGCAATGAACCTTCAGAGATAATTTATGATAATTTTATGCACAAGAGCTCAGTGGCTTTTTAATTTGATAGAATGTTAGTAGCATAGATTTCTAACAAGGGAGTTTCAGTGCTCCATACATCACTGAGATTACTTAAACATTTCAAATGTGGTTGATGAATGAAGTTTCCTGAGATGTGAGAAGATACAGAAAGTGTCAGAAGGTTGAGATTATTCATCATATCAATTATTGAAAGTGGATGCATTGACATCATACTCCCAGCTCATATTTTATGGCCATTATAAAGACAGAACAGAAATAACAGACTTGGTGAACTGCAGAACTGCCAGGATATCCAGCTTCTTCCCTCTTTTATTCCAGCATTTTGCTGTCACCACATAATATTAGCATTTCCAGGTGTTTCTTCCGATGTCATTCATAATACATAGCAGGAAAACAAGACCCTTTAAATACAATCAGCTAAGACCCGGAACATAGCACAGGGGATTCTTGGGATTTTTCTGTGCAGGACCAGGAACAGGCTTCAATGATCCTTTTCCATGTCCTTCCAACTCAGGATATTCTACGAAAAACGTCCCACACAGATCAAGAGAAAAAAATGAGGTTAGATAGCCTGAGCAAACTACAATTAGCTTGCCAGAAATACAAATACTGTGTCATTTTCTGCTAAGGGAGAACAGGCTGCCCTTCATTCTTCCATACTTTTGTTTTTGTCTTTTTGTTACCTTAAAAAAAGCTACGTTCAAACAGTGAATTTTTTTTTAATTCCTATAATATTTCCCATTCATTCTTTTATTTCTTGTTTTGGCAAGTAAAATATAATGTTTTAATCTCGTGTTTCTGACATACTTATGACAGTTGGAAACACAATAATCTAAACTAAAGTAAATAATGTAAAGGGGCTCTTTTTATTGTATGAACAAAGATAAAGTCTCGGCTTTGAACAGAACACTGAAGTAGTCAGATACCACATGTTTAAGAGAACAGACAGTTGGTGAGTTATTTGTTTTTAACACTACTATAATGATCCTGACAATAAATCATCATTTCACATATCCAAACAGTTATCCTTTCATTCATGCAAAGGAAAGAATGCTGGAAAATTAAAGCTAAAAGAGGCAGAAAAGTGTTTCTAGAAGTGCAGCAGCCTGTTACTTAAACTCCTTCATGTGAAAGGTCATTTGTATAAAACCCTATTAGTCAACACCCCTGAAAGCTCAGGATCTATGCAGACAGTTTGGAGGGTGATAGTTGGGAGTGTGGGAGTGTTTGGACAGACCTTGTAGCTTCAAATCCTACTTCAGACTTGAGCTATTAGTCTTAGGCTAATGAAAAGAATTGTCTGACCCTTTGTATATCTTCAACATTATTGTTTCATGGGTGATTCCACTACTGCTCAAAATGCAGTATTGAAACCTATCAACATAACTGAAAATCTCCCTCCCTTGATGAAGGCAGTCAACATTAGCAGAAGAATCAAAGAAATTGGTAAAGAAATGAAGTTCCAGAGATGTGATGATAACTTTCTGAAACTCTCACTAGACATTACTGAACAAATGCAACAAAGCTGGCAAGTAGCTTATATGTCCACCTTAAGACAAGTACGACTGAATTTGTGGCATTGAGGTTATTGTCCTTGGAAATTTTCTTTCAGCTGAGTCAAGAGTTAGTTCCACTCACATCTAAATAAAGAGAGTCCTTTTCCCAAAAGGATATCAAAATAAGTCCAAACACTACTCATGGAGAAAAATTCTCTCAAGAGGAAAGCAAAGAACTCCAAACTGTGTTAAGCAAAAATAAATTGCTATAAGAACACAAAACTTGAAAATTCGACCCAAGGAAAAGATTAAAAAGTGCATTTTTCTCATCTACAGTATAGATTGAAACAGTTCGCAAAACCAAAAAAGTTGCTATATCTAGAATGATATTATAACCTCTAGTACACTGTGACAAAAAAAGAAATATTGAAAAGAAAACAAAAGCATTTTAACTATCATGTCAGCTTACTCTTGGGACTAGGTATCTGCAACCAAGATGTTGACAAATTTCCATTATTAGAATCTTTTATCAAAAAGTTACACAACTTTCATAAATTGCAAGACTATAGAACCATGGAGTATTCTGAGTCGGAAGGTACCCACAAGGGTCATCAAAGTCCAACTCCCAGCCTAAACAGGACAGTCACAAGAATCACACCATGTACCTGAGAGCACTGTAAAAGTGCTTATTGAACTCTGTCAGGCTGGTGCTGTGATCACTTCCCTGGGGAGCCTGTTAATATCTTTGACCCTTGTTAAGAATTGGGTATTGATCTAGGCAAATTTCCATGACCTCTGTCTCAATTTAATAGTATACACTGTTAATCATTCTGGTGGCTTGCACAATCTTGTAACCTCAGTTCTTCTGGACTATTAAAATGGCAGTTGCCTGACTCCCTGGGAGCTTCCTCTGGAAGTGGACAGACTGGTAGGTACAAAGAACATAAAAACTGACCTACATATCTTCTCTTCTAGGAATCTATAGCTCTCCTAACTTTATTCTGAAACAGGCTGTGATAATTATTTTTTTCTTATTCAAAAGGGTCAAATTTGATAAGAAGACTGGGCACTGATGTAAAATACCCCCATCTACAAAGACATAGTTCTACCACAGGTGTCATTCATGTCTTCTTTGATTCCACACTCATAAATCTCCATGATAATGCCTTCTGGAATGCAAAACAGCTTAAATTGCAGTAACTCCAAAACCTGCACAGAACTTGGACATTTCATTTTAATGCACTCAAATAATAGAAAAGAGAAATGGTTCATCTGACAGCCTCCTGACATAGCGACACTTCCTAAGACAACATTTTCAGTGAAGTTCCATCAGTTGTTTAGTCTTGGTGAAATTTCTCTCAGTTAGCCAAAAAAAACTTCACAATTGATCTCTTTTCCAAATGACAGCAAAGAATCTCTAAGACTTTCTAAATGTCAAATTAAGGGAGGATATTGTTGCTTTCACCCTCTTTTTTTTTCTTTTCTTTTTTCAGCTAAAACGTGTATGGAGAAGGAAGACAAAATCTTTTCTCTTCAAAATTAGTTAAAATACAGTTATTAAGAAAATGATAGGAAGAGTGAAATTCTCATTTGAAAATGTGTGCTGACATTAGAAGAATAAATAAAATTAGAAGAAATTGGGAGAATAAATAAAATCTCAGGGGAAATTTTAGGCCTGCTTTTAGTGTGTCAATGCAACCCTACTCATAGAGACTCTTTCTATGTTTTCATAGTGTGTCAATCAATGCTCAAAAGTAGAACTATTTGTTTTTATATAAGGTAGTGAAAATAAAATAATAATAACGCAGTGAACTCTACTATAGATATGAAAAGCAGCACATACCTAAAACTTATAGTACTCTTGTATTTAAAGTAATATTATTGCATGTAGCTTTTGGCAACTGCATTTGTTATTTTTGAAGCAAAGTTGGCAACAACTCAAAGGTATGGAAACATTGGGCAAACTCCAGCAGCCCCTTTCTCAGGCAAGATGTCTATTTAAATGAAAGATCTAACCTACCTTTTAATAAGATACAAATGAATTACAGATAGAGTATCTTAAGCTCACTGCAAAATAGGATGGTCTTCTTGCTTGCACTATTTAATGTTTTGATTTCCCATTCATTG
This sequence comes from Peucedramus taeniatus, assembly GCA_013400575.1. Lineage (NCBI taxonomy): Eukaryota > Metazoa > Chordata > Aves > Passeriformes > Fringillidae > Peucedramus > Peucedramus taeniatus. The sequence continues at coordinate 8,817 of WBNO01004544.1, read as the reverse complement.
TTGAGGCTGTAACGAGCATCAGTTATTACATGGTGGCTCAGTTCCAACATAAATCATTTAACCTCCTCCTCTTTATTGATTTATATTAGCATTTATAGATGGCACTCATTGTCTTTATAGTGCCTGAGATCTCACATTAATTAAGTTCAAATTAAAATAAACAATGAAATGCTGAAATATCCTGCAAGGTTTCTTGCCTACTGCCTACATTCAGTTTAGACCTCATATCCCTGTCATTCTAGAAATTCTAACTAGACAAACCAAATTAAACCAAACAAATAAACACAGCAAAAAAAGAAGAGCAGGGAAGGCATGTATTCAGTCTTGAAATTATTATTGAACAGGTTTATAAAATTATAGTGTCAATACTGTATCAGATACCAATCTATTTGTGCAGTAGTATTATATGTAACCCTATATACCTCAGTGGTATCTTTCTTACGAAAGCATTTTAATCATTATTGGAGAACATTACATTGTAATTTCCCATCTCCAAGTACTCCAATATTCTTCGATGCACAGTAAGTTGCTCTTTTTTTTCTCTCTCTGAGAAGACAATTTTATACCTTATAGTATATTAATATAATTCTCAATCAATTCTGTTGATTTAATCTCATAACTATATTTAAGGGTAAATGGTAAGCATTCTGAATAGTAGCATATGACTGCTACAAGAACTTTTTTCCAAGCCAAAATGGCAATCGTCAATTTTTCATAAATCTATCAATATATCAATGTGTCATAAATACTAGAATATTACAGAAGTATTATAATTATCATAAAAATGGTCCTCAAGAGAATTTTTCTAACTCATATAGAAAATTCAATATTGAATTCAAATTGGAAACTCACACATCACTTAAGCCTTTCAATGAACAAGTTCTATTAATTTAAACTGAAAACCTCCCCTGGATGTATTCTGACAATTTTAAGAATTGTCAGAAGCAGTCACACACTGTGCAGCTAAGCCTTAAAATACTTGTCTAAAAACATATATCTGACTCTCTGCCCATAAATCTAGCCCCTGTGCTAAATCTGGGCAGAGATTTCTGCCGGGAGACATGCTGAAACCATCACTGGAAATAGTAGGTGGGAGAGAGTTCCCAGATAAGCCACAGGGCTGCTATGGCTTGCCCACCTCTTTGTAACCCCACTGTTTTCATGGGTCCCGTATCTTTTGCCCTTCCTATAGGCTAACTCTGAGTGGACACTTCTGTAGTGGGACATGCAGAAGCCCCTTGTGAAAAAGAAGCAATTGGGAGAACTCTCACAGAAGCCCCCATTTTACTTCCTCAGTCTTTTCACCCTTCCTATGGGTGTCACGTGTCTCTCAGGGAACAATAAAGGCAGTTAGGGAAAAGAGAATCTGGAAGCAAAGTATGGCAGCATGGCAGACAGAAGCTGTGGTCCCACCAAAAAAAGGGCTTAGTCCTGTCAGGAAGTCAGAAAGTCATCCCGTGGGTCAGAGTCACAGTCCAGATCAACAAGGCACAATCACAGGCGCTGGCATGGCTGCAGAGTAGCTCAATGCAGCCCTGGATTGAACCAAATGTGAGAGACTGAGACAAGTGTGAGAGACTCTACTTAATGCAGCTGCCAGTCAGGGAGGCAGAAACCCCTCCTGCAGCTACTTCCAGCTCTTCCTCAAAGAGCTGCAAGGCAAGCGGAGGCTTCTCAAACAGATCTCACCTGTCAGAGATATTCTGCCAAGAGGTAAGAGGATAGTTCTCCTAACTGATCCCAAGCTTTGAAGGAAAATTCTTCCACAGGATATACTGAAACCCCAGGGGAAATTCTGAGTTGGAAAGGTGTCTTGTAGCAGCCTTTTCTAAGGTCACCAGCTTTCTCCCTCTCCCTAACCTAAACTTAGTCCTAACTCTGACCTGGTCTCAGAAGTTTTAGTAAAATTTTCTTTAAGAATTCCTTCTAGTCCTTGAAAAGTAACTATTCTTTACAAAAAAAAAAAAAAAANAAAAAAAAAAAAAAAAAAAAAAAGCCCAACTAAATAAAAGACTAAATCTTTTCTTACCTACATTAACTGTTATTATTGTTTTAAATGAAACATAATCTATGTATATGGTTTCTGTGTGTCATGCATGGTATTTCCTGGTAGGTGTATATGGTGTACTTCCATCATTGTTCTTCCCTCAAAGTGATCTGTAGAAGGCTTTTTAAGAGATCTCAATTTTCAGAATAACACAAATTTCCTCCTGTGATTCAGCAGTTTCTTGTAAAGACCACAATATTGATCTGAATATTATAGCTGCTTCTGCACAATTATGAGGTAGTTAGGGTAAAAAAGTGGTACAACTTATTTCTAATTTAGATTTTGAAATCTCTGTTTAAATTTATTTTATGTTTACATGTTTGTTTTTACCATGATGCTTCTTTAATCAGTTATTCCAATTATCTTGCTTACCATTGTAAATCATTTCCAACCAGTAAGTTATTCTGACTTTACTCCAGGAAGAGAGAACATATCAAATCTGATTGAAAGCAATGGAAGTTAAACCAAAAATCCAGCATTAGGACCAATTAGAAATTCTGATTTTACTTTACCACATTTTCGCAATGCTGCAAAATCATTCTCTTGGACACTTTCTTACTCCATGTGAATGAATTGAATTGTGATGTCTAATTGTTGTTGGTTTACTAAGTGACAAGTCATTGTTTCAGTGACAAATATTCTGATAGAATAAAACTGTTAACAATTACATAAATACTTCTCTGAATTTTATTTTTAATTTCAGCAAACATTAACGCCAGTGAAGCTAGATTGCCTCAGTATCTGCAGAAATGAAAACAAAGGAACTGTGAAGATTTCTGAATCCAGCTCTTTTTAAATCTAGCATGATGAAAGTAGAGACAGCTTTTTGTACTACTGATCCACTCTAAATATTATGATTTTTTTTTCTCAATAAGAACTGACACATGGTTACAGATTTACAGCCTCAAGAAACATAGCTTCTATTTTGAAATCCTGGTTAAACACTTTAAGCACCTGAGTACTCACTCAGACTGATAATTGAACAGACTTCACTTTGAACTCAGGACTACCCTTCCGAGTAATCCTGAGCACATACAAGCACTTGCAAGACTGAACCTTGCATTTGTGGTTCTGAAACAGTTCAATATCTAGTTTTAGCCCTCTGCTCCAAGGAAAGTGAAGACAATCTGGTATGTTCAGCCTGCAGAAGAGAAGGCTTTGGGGTGACTTAATTGCAGCCTTCCAGTACCTGAAGGGACTCTGCAAGAAAGACGGAGAGGGATTTTTTATATGAGCATGTAGTGACAGGACAAGGGGCAATGGCTTCAAATTGAAAGACAGTAGGTTCAAATTAGATATTAGGAAGAAATTTTTTACTGTGCGTGTGGTGAGGCACTGGAACAGGTTGCCCAGAGAAGTTGTGGATGCCCCATGTCTGGAAGTGTTCCTGGCAAGGCTGGAAGGAGTCGTGAGTTTAGTGGAAGGTATCCCTGTCCACAGCAGGAGACTTGATGTTCCTTTAAACCCAGGCCATTCTATGCTTCTATAATAACATGCATATAATTGATTTTAAAATGTATTTTTAATACAGAATTAAAAAAGAAATACAGAAAAATATATAATATACAGACTATAAAAATTCTGTAATCGCTAAGTTTATTAAGCAGAGTGCAGAAGAAAGCCTCAAAGAATTCTTTTGAAAGTCCAGGTGAATACATGAAAGAAACCACATTATTTTGTACGACATATTCCTGACGTGAGGGAGAACAAAAAAAAATGGATATCAGTGACAAAACTTCCCTTAAACTCGTTTCATGAGCATGCCCTAAACAGTAAAATTTTAATTAAAAAGTGAGAATTCTTTGTTTCATTTGGATGCCTGACAGAGCAGTCAAGAAGGAAAAAAAATGGCAGCAAGAAAAAAAAATAGAGCTATTTCTCTGTTAGTAAACAGGAGTGATTTCACAATGTACTTAACAGTGGGTGAAGTATGAAACTGTATGATGAACTTACAGAAAGGAAAAAGAAAATGTTAAAGAGACATTAAGGACATTTTCCTTCAATCCCTGCTGTAAGAATCTGAGAGATGGACTATGTCCACAGTTCACAAAGTTCAAAAATATTTATTTACCACATACATATCCAGATCTCACTTTGAGAGAAGACAGTGATACCAGTAGTACACATACATAGAAAACCGTATCTGTTTGTAATACACTAATATTTTACATAGTGCGTTTCTCCTGCCTGCGTTCAGTTGACATCTTGGTGTGAGGTGCAGAAGCTGGGAGTAAGACCCTCACAAGGTACCTTTTGAAGACATACACACAGTGATTACCTTGGCAACATACCTGTGAAAGTTTTTAGAAGAGATTTTTTCTCATGTATTCTTTTTTTTTTTTTTTCTCAGTGTTGGTTCATATCTATATGTACGTTCAGGCTACAAATTTTATCTCTTAAACTACAGCTGCAAAGTTTCAACTGTGACTTTTTTTATTCTTTTCTGCTTTCCAGCAGCTTACGATTCACCATTTGCTGATGAATGAAGAGACTGCTAACTATCTGGCAGAGCATGCTGCTCCACCAGAAATATACAAACCTCTGCTGAAACTTTACATATCATTTACATGACCTTTTGAAGAAGGAAAAAGAATCTTTTTAGTAGTGAAGAGATGCCTATACACAGCTGCTCATGGACAACTGCTTAAATCAGAAGCCCCAGACTGAATTTTCCCCTACATTTTGATTTAACATATATGTACACACATGCTTAAAATGCATAGCCGTACTAAAAATTAATTATTAATTAGAATCAAAGTACTTTATATTTATTAAGTATTAGTAACCAGGTTCACAGGCACAGAGATTGACCCATACATGTAATATAAATCATGCTACTTACATCTCCTAATTTTGGAATCAGTCTAATTTGGAATAAATTTTGCATCTTATAAATTGCTATCTTATTACAGCAAAAAATTATTATTCATCTGCAAATATCATATAAGCAGTCTATTTAAGTAGTGAATTGTGTGCCTTATTATGTATAAATATTATTATAATCAGAAATTACTAGAGAGAAGTAATTATGCCTCATGAAAAGTCCAATAAAGTACAAGTTTGGAATGTCACTTTTTTCATTTAACCTCTTCATTGTCTTCTTCCAAACTAGTTTATGTTAGATTGTTGGACATGATTATGCTCTTTATCCCATTTTACAAAAATCTAGATATCTCCTTTCCAAGTATAGTAATTGGCCTAGGAGCAAATCAAAAGGCCATTGGATTTTTTTTTTTGGTGATCTTACCATTGTCTTCAGTGAATGAAGAATCACTTTACACAATATTTATTTCTTCTGTTTCCTCCCTCTAGCAGAAATAATGCCTTGAGACATTAGTGGACTTTTTGGAGGAGTCTTGCATTCATATTTCAGAACCACAATCAGCAGCCTTTTTGTGTGCCTTCCCCTCTTGGTTGCTTGTTCTGGTAGCTGATGGTGCTAGTGTATGTCATCCTATGTGGGACATTAAAACATCTCCCACCAACTCTGACATAAGGCCACTGAGGGTGTAATGCAGGACTAGTGGTATCAGTGGAAAGGTTCCTTCATTTTGGTTAGGTTTCCTACTGGTTTTCTCCTTCTGCACTTTGTACTGATTCATTGCACTAACCAGGATACATTTTCTTCTGTCAGTGCAAGTAAAAATATAGAAAAAGGATTGTCTTTCTGGTGAATGAGCATTATTTGTAATGAAAAATATCAGAAATGCAAAATTGTTTTCAAAGTACTTGAGCTTGAAATAACAAGTATTTGATAAGGCTGTTCTGCAACTATTCAAATTGTTTTGAATTCTTAGTTCTCTCCCTGTCTCCTTCTGTATCAATTTTTTTTAAGTATTCATCACAAAATTGTAAACCTGGCCTTGATAGTGTTTCTGCTCTGTTTTATTTTCCAGCACAATAATTGTGCTACTGTACAGTAAGGCTAAATGTGACAGATAGGTAATAATTTGTCAGTGTTTCAAGCAGAATTCAGGGACAATTGTGATTTGGGCTTCCAACTTTAAAATGTGATGTATAATTGACATTTTGATACTTCGAGGCCATGGTGTATTCTCACACTTCCATGAAAAAAAACCCAACTTGCTGACACAATCAGGAAACAGATGGTGACAAAGATCTTGCATTTAATATGCCAATCATTATGCTTTACTTGCATATTATCATCTCATTCATGAGGCCACTATATGAAGGAATTTTGCTATGCCTCTGCAAATCAATCAAGAAGTCTTTTAGTATTTTTTAAAAATATAATTTAGGTCTTTCTTATCCTATGTTTCATTATATTTGGGGTGAAGTGTTTATGCAAATTTATTACACATGAAAAAATGCTTTGACAATACTGAGGCTAGAATAGATGTCAGCAATGAAACATTCACTATAGATAACTTCAACAGAGAGACCAAGAAATGACTTGGCAACTGAAGTATCTGCATTTTCCATACTTTGCTGTGGTCCTTAATCCAAAGGCAGTGACACAGTAAGACAGTATGAAGGATGATGTCGAGTAGGAGGATGGATTTGGTAACGTGGCCTCATATCTACTAAGACCTGGACTTCAGTCAAAATTTCTGCTCAAGAAAACCACAGATGGCAGATTACCAATATATTTCAGTTAGAGTTAGCACTGGATTTGAAATCACTGAGTATTTGAGCCAAGCAAACCTCTTCTTCAGCTCTGAAAATAGGCACTTTCCTTGTGAGTGTCTGACACAGGATCCCATCATACAGAAGTGAGTTCATCCACTCACAAACTGAGCAAGGACCCTTCTTGGACAGCTTGAGGTCCTCTGAAGATGTTTTAGCCCATTATTGAAAGTGGTGAGCAAAGGCTGGTTCCCTCATCCTTTTTCTATTCTGCAATGTCCAGGGAAAGCTTCTTCCTTTGTAAGTGTCAAACGTTCATGTTTAGATGGAGTGGGGATAAAGTTGTCACCATTTTTTTTCTGTCTCACTCCTACTGTCTATCTGTAGGTTCCCCAGCTTCTAAAATGTATGTCTTTCCATTTAAAGAAGTAAAATATATTTCTGGTTATTTGCAAAAAGATCAACGCTAGCAAGAGGACACAGCATGTAGTTTAACTATTTACAAGTGCCTTGTTACTTGGGATAGAACATGCATCTGACCTGGTTACAGTTAGGTAGTTATTTCAAAACATATATTTCTCCTGAAAGTGTTCCATCCCTGTAAGCATTCAGAAAAACATGTGGATTTGGTAGTTAGGAATATGGCTTGGGGGTGAACACAGTGCTGCTGGGTAAATTGTGATCCCTGATCTTATAGGTCTTTTCCAACCTTAGCGATTTTATGAATCTATGAAGTGAATGGAAATATACCCTGACTTTCAGCTTGTATAAAATGGATGGAAAACAGGCAGAATGGTTTTGTGATGAAAATTAGAAAACAAGATATTTCTAGAGGAGGAAAATGAATTTTATGTTCTTGTTCACCACAATCCTAAACCATTCCAGGCACAGTACACACAGTACACTATTTCCATGAGACAAGTTTCATAGAGGCAATGGATTTTAGGTGCATGAAAAGTGAGCCTGTGTTTCTTTCAAATGTGTCACAACACAGAGTTTATGGTAGCCTTTCAGGACTTACATAGCCTTTCCCCTTTTAATTTCCCCTTCCTAAACTTCAGCCATTTCAGACTACTTGTAACGTACTCTGTTGGAGCATATCTTCATTGACTCATAACTGGGAGTTCTGTAATCCCTATTCTGTTCTCTTCCTCTCATGGTATGGCACTCTTCATTTAGCTTGTCTAAGCAGGCTTGCAGTTTACAAAACCAGAAATCCTCAAAGTTGCAATTTTGTGCTCCTTTTAAATTGGTTAAGAAAAAACATTACCCCATCAAGCCCAATACAGCATTGTGTAACAGTTGAGCTGTTCTTAAACAAAGCATCAGATTTATTATTTGTTTTATTACTTATCACAGACAGTGGCTTACACACCTTGCATTATCTAGACGGCAGTCTGTTGGCATGTCAAAAGTCAAGGTTACATCAGCTCTTGACTTTATCCAGGCTCTGTGATGTACAATGTCACTGTAGCAGAGCACTTCCTCTTTGTTCCAAGAGAACTTGATTCATAATGAGCCCATCTAGAGTGTACTCAGATTGTGATAAAGAGCTTTACACAGAGGGTCCCATTTTAGAGAAACAGGTGTTGGCTTTGATTAGAGAAAAATTACATCATTCAAGGGAAAGGAGAAAAAAAAGTAAAGGGGAAGGAAAGCAAAAATAGAAAAAAGTAGCTACCAGACACAAATACATTTGCACATATAAAGCTGTTCTAATGAAAGCCAAATTGATTTGACATTCAGTGGCAGTTTGAAGCCAAAAAAAGCAAAGCAGCTTACAAAAGGCCCAGCTCATTGTTTATGGAGTGTCATACTTCATCATCTGTGAGACCAATAACAGTGATGGGAAGACCTTTAAAGCAGGGATTTTGCACAGAATGGCTGTGTGGATACCACTGATGTCAGATGCACTAGAATGATTGTGAGCTATTTCCTGAATTGAAATCATGTTTGTCAGATAAAGTAGATGCTCTCTGCAGATTATATCTTTGAGAATAGTATTTAGTATATTGTTAGAATTCTTGGTTGATTTCTCCTGGACAGACACAGCCACAATATTTACCCTATGATGTGTACTCATCATCAAACTGCCCTCAAGAAAAAAAACACAGAAGAGAAAAAATTACCTAACATGCAAAAGCAGCTTCCAGTACAAACAAAAATTAATCTCTTTATGAAAA
>WBNO01004542.1:0-20054 GCA_013400575.1 Peucedramus taeniatus | reverse complement strand
TCTGGTCAGTGTCAACTTCTTTCTCCTAATCTGGTTTGGCGTCTTCAAGGCTGTGAAAGGAAGGAGAATTTGGTCTCTTCTGATAAGAAAGCAATAAATTCTTGTTCTCCCAAAGATTNGGTTTGGCGTCTTCAAGGCTGTGAAAGGAAGGAGAATTTGGTCTCTTCTGATAAGAAAGCAATAAATTCTTGTTCTCCCAAAGATTTAGGTGTCCTGTGGCTGCCATCTCTGACAAGCACCCCCTTCCTCTCATTAAGAAAATATCCCACATACATAACCTCTATTGTAAATACAAAGCTACATTTTAGCCACAAAACCTCATTTGCCATACTATAAAAATATTAATACAGCACTACTAATTAACACAATGTAACTTTCTAACATATCACATATAGTATTCAGTTTAATATTTGTGGAGAGCCAATACATATACAATACATATTGTATTTTTCACACCTGGAATCCTGGCTGGGTGTTTCTCACTCCCTCACTCCACCCTAAGTTTGTCATTTGTCAGGGAGCAGCAACACCTTCCTGCTGAAATCCTAGATACTGAAAATTTTAAACTTTTTATACTCAAAGACACAGACCCACAAGAGAACACTACATTTAACCTAAAGCTGTAGAACAAATTTCCAAAATTGATTAATAACACTAGAATTACGAATATGTAGTTAATTAAAAGTGTATAATATCACAAAGTAGAAAATTGAGAGTTTGGGGACTTAAAATATAAAAATAAATATAAAACAAAATAGAAGTTTTAGGGTGGAGACAAGTTATTCTTATTTACTTTCTTCTTCCTTCTTCTTCATGGGTTTGGGTGGTATTTTATCATTAGACAGAAAAGTCCACATTACAAACCTCAAAAAATCAATTACTAAGTTAAAAAAGAAAATAATATAAGTATCATTCCTTAATTAAATAGTTTAATCTTAAAAGACCTTATAACAAAAAATAATTAACCATTTTATACCTTACTAATAAAAAAATACAGAACTCACAGTGGTGAAACTGTAAGGTAAATAAGAAACAATTAACACCTAAGTCTAAACACAAACTATCATCTCAAATACCTTCAATCCCAACCTCAACAAAAATAGAAAAAACAAACCAAGAACCCACAAAGTGAGGAAGAACACCTGTTAAGAACAGCAACAACCTTGCTGTGTTCAGGGCTATCAATCTGTGCCTGGGAGGGAGGGAAGGAGTTGCTCTTCTCCTTCAAAGCCCAGGGAGTAAAGTGATTTTGCACAAAAACTCAGATCAAGCTCAGATGAAATATTGTGTTTTTTCAGCAGACGCTGTGCTGGCATCACCCAGAAACATCTGAAAAATGTTCCCTGCGAGTCTTTTCATTATTCTGAGATGGCTCCTGTGGTTCAGAGATAGAAAAGGGAAATAAGAAAGCAGTGGCTGGGCAGGCTGGATCTCTTTTCCTCACCCCCCAGCGCAGATAAAATGTGTGGCAGCATCTCTACATTCCTTTAGAAATCTGGAAAATTCACCTGTCACAGCGCTGATATAAAAACAGGCCACATAAAAACCCTCAAATGCACTCCAGCTCCTTCAGAGGCTGTAAAGAGCAATTCTTCCTCTCCTTTTTCATTCTCTGCACTGAGCAAATGCTGCAGAAATGATCCAGAATGTGGCCAAGAGTCCCATTTGGAGGCACAGGTTTAGCTCCTCTGAGCTGAAGAGCAGAGTGCTGCAAAAATGTCATCTCCAAACACCCCAGAGTGGGTGAAAACCTGACAGGTTGTGGCTTCAACTGCTTGTCTGAGCCTCAGCCAGGTTGTCCAAAATGTGTGAATCTTCAGGGAAATCTGGGATGAGTTTTCACGCCATGTCAGGGCAGATTTTTACCTTCAACTGAGAACGAGCATTGACTTCAAAATCGGATTTGTAGAGATGTTGAGGGAAAAGTTCTTCCCCCAGAGGGTGGTGGGGCACTGAACAGGCTCCCCAGGGAGTGGGCACGGCCCCAGGATCTCAAGGAATGTTTGGACAACACTCTCAGGGATGCACAGGGTGGGATTTTGGGGTGTCTGTGCAGGGATTGGACTGGATGATCCTCATGGATCCCTTCCCACAGGATATTTCATTATTTGGGATTGAACTCCAAACTTCAAAGGATTTAACTCCACTTTGTGCCAATCCCAGGAGATGCTCTTGGAGAGCAGGAGGTGACTTCGCTCCTACGTGGAATTTGCTTGTTAATGGAAATAATTAAGAAGTGGAGAGACCTGACCCTCCTTTTCCTTTTCCTTTTCCTTTTCCTTTTCCTTTTCCTTTTCCTTTTCCTTTTCCTTTTCCTTTTCCTTTTCCTTTTCCTTTTCCTTTTCCTTTTTTCCTTTTCCTTTTCCTCTTCCTTCTCCTCCTTCTCCTTCTCCTTCTCCTTCTCCTCCTCCTCCTTCTTTTCCTTTTCCTCCTTCTCCCCCTTATTTTCCTTTTCCTTCTTCTCCCCCTTATTTTCCTTTTCCTTCTTCTCCTTCTCCTCCTTCTCCTTCCTTTTTCCTTCTCCTCCAGCCATCACCTGCAGAGCTCCCCAGGCCATTCCCAACGGGAAGGTGGTGGGATCAGATTTCAGCTGGGGTTCCAGCATCAGCTACGCCTGCCTCGAGGGCTACCAGCTGTCCCTGCCTGCTGTGCTCACCTGCGAGGGCAACGGCTCCTGGAGTGGGGAGATCCCCCAGTGCTTCCGTGAGTAGGCAGCTTCCTGCTTCTCCACCAGGAATCAGCAGGATTCTGCTTCAAATCCAGGTTTTTGGGGCTTTTCCCAGCTTTTCTCCAAGCTCTGTGTCACTGGTTTGGCAGCTCAGGGTTTAGAGGGGTCTTGCTGTGCTGCCTGCCCCGTTCCTAAATGGAGTTTTCCATCAGCTGGAGTGGGAGTTTTTGGTGCCATGGTGATGCTTCAGGAGTCTGGAGCCAAAGTCTGGCTGCTCTCCCAGCTCCCACGTGGTTTGGTTTTTTGGGAGCCTTGGTTTGGCACCTGTGGGGAGGAGGCAGGGACACAGGTGGTCACTCCAGGGACACAGGTGGTCACTCCAGGGACACTGTTGGTCGTTCTATCCCTGTGACAGAGGGGTGAGGCCACATTTGAGATGAATCCAGGCATTTTCCATGTTTCTGCCTACAAAACATCCTCAAAACTGGATGTTTGTTTGAATCTTCTGCAATCAGCACTCCTGGAACTGCCAAAAAATCCTTTGGCAAAGGGCACCGTGTGTGCAGCAGAAGTTGGGAATGTTTTGTAAAGGCTGGGTGGGTTTGATACAACAGCAAACACTCAAAAAAAGGGAATTAAACATCTCCTGATGCTAAAGGAGATGCACAGTATCCATTTTCATATTAAATCCCACAAACCACTCACCGTTCCTCGCACCTTTCCCTGGATCTGGGATAATTAGTGGGCTTTCTGTGTGATACAGAGCCAAGGAACAAAGTGACACCGTGCAATTAGGGGATAAAAAAGAGGGGGGAAAAAGGCAAATCCAGGAGAGAAGGTGGAAGTTAATTAACAGCCATTGACAAAAGGAGATAATTACAAGGAACGCAGCCAGCAACGCCTTCTGCCACCCCTGATTCCCGAGCTAAGGAGTTGGACAGGCTGTGATAGCCCTGGATGGGATGGGACATTCTGAGGGGTTTGTGGCCACGTCCTTGTCCCTTTGCTGTTGCAGCCGTGTTCTGTGGGGACCCGGGGACGCCAGCCCAGGGCAGGCGGGAGGACCGAGGCTTCACCTACCGCTCGTCCGTGTCCTTCTCCTGCCTGGCCCCGCTGGTGCTCGTGGGGTCAGCACGGAGGTTCTGCCAGTCTGATGGCACCTGGAGCGGGACCCAGCCCAGCTGCATCGGTAAGGGGGGCCCAGCTGAAGGGTTTGGGGGCTCACTTCATTTCCAGTCCTGTAGGAATGTGCCCCCCGTTGATGGAGTGACCAAATTGCCCTTTGTCTCCTTAAAAAGGTAAAAAGCCCAGAAGTTTCTTCCCTCAATTTGGGTAGAAGACACCTCGTAGGACCTGGGGGACTTCACCTCAAACTTAAGGATAGCCAGTTAGACAGAAGCCAAAAAGTCCCACCTAAGCAATTCACTAGAAAAGGAAGAGAACAAAGAGACTAATCACTTTTGTGGGGTGTTTTACCAGGAGCAAGAACCTCTGGCACCTGGCTCGGGTTTTTCTCTGTAATGAGCTTTTTTATTTTGTCCTTTAGTAAAACGTTTCTGTTTCCAACATGACCACAAGAGCCATCCTGCTGATTTTATGCCTTCTGAGGTAGCTGAGCTATCTTGGGTGTGATATATTTCTCCAAGAGCTTCTGAGACCTGGCTCGAGAAGATACAGATATCACAATCTCAACTCCGTGGTCCTTGGAGATCAGGGAGCAGAGGGCAGGGAGGAGGACGGGATCAGCGTGGTGTGGCAGCAGCTCTCTGGCCACAGAGAGCAGGCACAGACTTCCCAGGATTTTCCTGGGGAGCTGTGAGAAGCTCTGAGAAAGCTCAGAGAAAAGAATTAAAACAATTCTTACCTTCACTTGCTGCACCTGTTGTTGTGCACATGTGGAATGTGTTATGGAGATTGTTTACCAAAAGGTAGTTTCTTAATTGGACACTGGATAGTGTTTGGATTGATTGACCAGTTGGGTCAAAGCTGTATCAGACTGTCTGGAAGGGTTACAAGTTTCTTAATAATATCGTATAGCTTAATAAAGCAATGGATCAACCTTGTACAGTCATGGAGTCAATGCTAATTATTACCCAGCTGGGGGCCTGCTACCGCACTGTGGTGCTTGGAGCTTGGGATGGCCCTTGGGAGCAGAGGGTGTAGATGTGGGGAAGAGCTGTCCTGATCCAAGACTTGTGTTCCCAGTTTTTCTCCTGCTGGATGAAGTGCCTCTGGCTGCTTCCTCTGCAGCAGGCAGGGATTTAAGGAACAAGAAGATCCATGTGTTTTCCTTGTCTGTGTGTGTTCCTTCGGAGTCAAATCCCGCTTGTGTTCCAGAGGTGCATCAGGACCCGTGTGCCTGGAGGGGTCTGAGCTCTCCTGTAAATCCCTGTCCCTGTTTTTAACAGATCCCAGCCTCACGACGTGCGCGGATCCTGGAGTGCCTCTTTTTGGGATGCAGAACAATTCCCAGGGATACCAGGTATGGCCATGGGAGAGGGGTGTACCACAAAACCAGCCCTGCTCTGTCCTTGGCCTGGATTCACGTGTCCTCCCATGGATTCCTGTGTCATCCCATGGATTCATGTGTCCTCCCATGGATTCCTGTGTTATCCCATGGATTCACATGTTCTACCATGGATTCCTGTGTTATCCCATGGATTCCTGTGTCATCCCATGGATTCATGTGTTATCCCATGGATTCATGTTTTCTCTAATAAATTATTGTGTTCTCCCATGGCTTCATGTGTCCTTCCATGAGTTAATGTCTCCTGTCATGGATTCACATGTTACCCTATGGATTCATGTGTCCTCCATTGGATTCATGTGTTATCACATGGGATTCTTGTGTCCTCCCATGTATTCTTGTGTCTTCCCATGGATTAATGTCTCCTCCCATGGATTCACATATTACACTATGGATTCACTTGCTCTCCCATGGATTCATGTATCCTTCTTCCATGGATTCTTGCATCTTTCCATGGATTATTGTGTCCTCCCATGTGTTCATGTCTCCCCTCATGGATTCATGTGTAATCCCATGTGTCCTTCCAGGGATTCCTGTCTCCTCCTGGGAGCAGGACACCCCAACCAGTCCCTTTAGCTCTCCGAGTGTGTTTGCACAGCATTAATTAGCAGTGCATTGTATCTGAAACTAGTTGCAGTGCTAATTAATAGTTGCTGCTATTCACATTAATTCACGTTAATTTTCAGGCCAAATCCTGCAGGTGCTTTTGCTAATCCCAGCTCTCATCCAGCAGGAAATCATTGGAATGGGGACAAAAATCCCACAGTGACTCCCTTGGGGGACTCCATTCCCACCCATTCCCTGCTGGGTTAGTGGATGCCAGAGTGGATCCTTCCATTTTCGTGCTAATTAGTTACCTTAATCTTGGGGTTTAATTAATTAATTTTAGGTTTAATTTATTTGGAGACACCATAAGTGGGATTTTTGCTCAGCTGGGAGCTTCCCTGGGAGTGAAACTGCTCCTGTGAGGGGTGAGGTGGTGACAAGTGGTTGTCCCCTTTGGAATTGCGTGGAATGAAGGCCTGGGAATCCCTGGGAAGCTGAGTGATTGTCTCCCATTGGGACAGGTGGGAAGCATCCTGTTCTTCAGGTGCCAGAAGGGATATCTCCTGCAGGGCTCCACCACCAGGACCTGCCTGCCCAACCTGACCTGGAGCGGCGTCCAGCCCGACTGCGTCCGTGAGTCCTAGGAATGCCACAGGGAGCTGGGGCCCTCAGCCAGGCTCTGGGGAAGGAATTCTTGGAGAAAATGTGTTGAATTTTAGGGAGAATTGGGGATTGAAAAGGCTGGTTTTAGTTTGCGCCCACACCTGGCACTCAGTTCTGGGCTCAGAGGTGCTTCAGCATCCTTTGGCTTTGTTGTTTTCCCTTAAAAAATGGGGGTGGCCAATCCTGATTTTCAGCTCATCAGCTGGAGCCAGGTTCAGCTTTAGCCAGGAACAGAAACCCAGCTTCTCATTAATGGGAAGCTTCTCATGAATTCCTCCAACTGGGAAAAATCCCTGTGAGCTGTGGAGTAGAAACTCTTCCAGGAGTGTTCCCGTGTTGATGTCACAATGTCACTGTTCACCCTCCCCGTGCCCACCTGGGTGGTTTCTCTCACCTGTTCTCCTTGTCCCCTCCAGCCCACCACTGCAAGCAGCCCGAGACCCCTTCCCATGCCAACGTGGGCGCCCTGGACCTGCCCTCCCTGGGCTACACCTTGATCTACTCCTGCCAGAGCGGCTTCTACCTCACCGGGGGCTCCGAGCACCGCACCTGCAAAGCCGACGGCAGCTGGACAGGGAAACCCCCCATCTGCCTGGGTGAGGGGCTGGCAGCACCAGCTGGGCTCTGGGACTCTCCCCAGGGCCTCAGCTTGTAGACATCCTGGGCCTTGAGGATCAGCTTGTAGAGATCCTGGGCCTTGAGGTCTTTCAAAGGGGGTTTTCAACCTGCGGATAAAAGCAAGATTCAGTTCTGGGGTCAGAACTCCAAGGAAAGAGAGGGGAGGTGTTTTCAGCTCTGATTTTGTTCCCTTAGAAGTTGTGGGATGGCCCAGCCTGATTTTCACTTGGTGGGAGGGTCTCCACTGTTGGTCTCCACAGCAGAATCTCAGAATTAGGTTGGGAAAGGCCTTTGAGGTCATCAAGTCCAACCTGTGACCCAACACTCAAGTGCCACCTCCACTCTTTCCTTAAAGAGTCACCTGGGGATCTTCTGGGGAGTTTCTGGGTCTAGAAGCACCTGCACAGGACAAAAATGGTTTATCTCCCCCACATTTTACCTGCCACAGAGTCTTGGATGAGGAGCATGTTCTGATCCATTGAAATGGAGCCCTGTGGCTCTCCTGGAGTGGGGTCACTCTGAACACTTGGGATTGGAGCAGAGGGAAAGGCAGGACAGGTTGGGGACAGTGGCTGAAAGGCAGAGAAGGACCTGGGGGTGCTGAGGGACAGCAGCTGGTCATGAGCCAAGTGTGCCCACATGGCCTGTGGCACCTGGCTGGATCAGGGATGGACCAGTAGGAGCAGGGAGGGAATTGTCTCCTGTCCTGGGCACTGGTGAGGGACACCTCGAGTGCTGTGTCCAGTTCTGGGCTCCTCCATTTGGGACACGGAGGGGCTGGAGTGTGTCCAGGGAAGGGAACAGGGCTGGAAAACTCCTGCTGGAGCTGAGGGGGCTCAGACTGGAGAAAAGGAGGCTCAGGGGGGACCTTGTGGCTCTGCACAACTCCTGACAGGAGGGGACAGCCAGGGGAGTCGGGCTCTGCTCCCAGGGAACAGGGACAGGAGGAGAGGGAACGGCCTCAGGCTGGGCCAGGGGAGTTTGGGGTTCAATTTTAGGGAAAATTTCTCCATGGAAAAGGTGGTCAGGCCTTGGCAGGGGCTGCCCAGAGAGGTTTGGAATTCCCAAGGAAGTCACTCAGTGCTCTGGGCCGGGTGACAAGATGGGCATCGGGCACAGCTTGGACTCTGTGACCTTGGAGGGCTTTTCCAGCCTCAGGAATTCTGTGGGTGGACAGTGGCAGGCCCCAGGATACTGACCAGCTGTGCTTTGCCCCCCGTGCCAGCCGATGTCCGTCCCAGCGGGAGGCCCGTGGGCACCGCGCGGGAGCCGCCGCTCGCCAAGGCCTCAGGTGAGGGTCCAGGGTGGGGCACCCACATTCTCTGATCCCTTCACCCAGAAATTTTATCCTGGGAAGCTGAAAGGCAGCAAGAAGCCTCAGAGAAAAGAAAAGCAATTCTTACCTCATTTGCTTCTGCTGTGTTTGTGCCCATGTGGAATGGGTTTGGATATTGCTTACCCAAGGTGAGTCCTTGATGGGGCTCCAGTGTGAGTTGTTTTGACTCATTGGCCAATTAGGGCCAAGCTGTGTTGGGACTCTGGAAAGAGTCACGAGTTTTCATTATTATCTCTTTAGCATTCAGTATCGTTTCTATATTCTTTAGTATAGTATTCTTTAATATAATATAGTAAAATAAAGTAATAAATTAGCCTTCTGACAACATGGAGTCAGATGCCATCGTTCTTCCCAGAAGTCGGGGGACACCGTTTTCCCATATCAGGGGGGCTTATCCCCATGGACACATCCCTGCTGCCCCCTCAAAAACACCCTCCTGAATTCCTTCCTCTGGAAGCTGCCACATGCCCCATCCTATTCTCTGGAAAACAACAGAGAGCTGGACATCAACACCCCCCACCCTCCCCACAGCGTTCCAACCCTTCCAGGATTTTGTACATTTGACCCTTTTTATTAGAAGTTAACTCTTCCTAACAAATTATTTTGGGGGTTGGTTCGTTTTTAAAACTTTCCTTGCATTTTTGGTCACAACAGGCAAATTAAAGTCACTGGTTTTGGCTTTGTCCCCCATGGTGATGGCACAGAGCAGGTGGGATTTAAGATACTTCAATCCACTTTAAGATACTTAAATCCACTTTTAAATTCACTTAAAATACAAAATATTATAAAACACTAAATATCTAAAACAACTTAGTAATTGTCAGTGAATTCAAAGAAAGACAGAAATCCTGCTGTATTTTTTTCCCCCTGAATAAAATGGAAATGCTGCTGGTTTGGTTGTTTTTTTTTTTTGCATCTCCCACTGCTGTAATTCCAGTGCCTGCGGATGTGTTCGCAAGGAATTCCCTGTGGAAAGGCTCCTACGAGTACATGGGGAAGAAGCAGCCAGCCATGCTCTCTGTCACCAGCTTCGACCCTGCCACCAGCAAGGTCAACGCCACCTTGATCGACCACAGCGGGGTGGAGCTGCAGGTGTCGGGTGAGGGACACGAGGTGGCCTTTGGGAGGGGTTGGCACTGGCCCTGGCACTGCTGGGATGTTGGGATAAAAGCCAGTTCTTGATTGTATAGGTGATATTTTATAGGATTTTCAGAAGGTACCGTGTCAGATCTCCTTGGTGGACAATTCATTCACGCTTAGTTTATTGTGGTATTTTGCATATCTGTCGAACTTCTGTATTTTTGGTTAGTTTACACTTTTTTTCTACTAATTCTCATGAGATAAATCTTATTGTTTTTATTGGCATACTTATTTTTCACTCTAGGAATAGATTGTTGTGTTAACGAATCTTTCATACCAAGATTGTTTTCTCATGGGGACTTGCAGCTGTTAATTTAGGCCTGATTTTATGAGATCTTTTTTTTATAATTTCTCTACCTGTCTGCAACACTGGGACACCTCTAGGGCTGTGTCCAGTTCTGGTCACTCATGGTCAGAGAGACATTGAGGGGCTGGAGCATGTCCAGAGAAGGGAATGGGAGCGGGAAAAGGGTCTGGAGAACTCCTGGTGGAGCCTGGAGAAAAGGGGGCTCAGGGGGCTCCCCACAACCCCTGACAGGAGAGGGCAGCCAGGGTGGGTCGGGCTCTGCTCCCAGAGTGAAACAGCCTCAATCTGTGCCAGGCTGGATTTTAGGGAACATTTCCCCATGGAAAGGGTGGTCAGACCTTGGAGCTACCCAGGGAAGTTTGGAGTGCCCATCCCTGGAGGTGTCCAAGGTAGGACTTGGAGCTTTTGGCAAAAAGCCATTAAGTTATGTGAGCTGGACTTTGCTGATCCTTGGGGGTCCCTTCCAGCTCCTGATTCCGTGAGTGCTCCATGTCCTGGAGCACCTGGTTCTTCCTGATCCAGCAGCAGAACCTGAATATTAATTAATATTTATTTAATTATTAATAATAATTTAGAATTAATTAATATTAATTAATTAAATATTAAGTTGAGTCCTTTCCCATGTGGAAAATACCTTCAGTATCCTGGGCTGTGTTTCCCAGTGCATCCCAGTGACAGGGCTGGTGTCCACTCCAGGGTTACTCTGCCCTCCCACTCAATTATTTCAATCCAGAGTGACCCAGAGCTGACAAAATCCCTTTTTTTTCCAGGGATTTACAAGAAGGAAGATGTGCACCTGCTGCTCCAGGTGTACCAGATCATGGGGCCACTGGAGATCTTTGCCAGCAAGTTCAGGAACGACAAATGGGCTCTGGATGGGCACGTGAGTGAGCAAAATTCACCCTCCCATGTCTGTCCTAGCCTGGATTTCCCTTTCCTGGAGCTGATGGATAATTCCCAGAGCTGGGAGAGGACATGTGGCACTTCCCCAGCAGGTGACAGCTCCTCCTGCAGCTGGGGGTTGGTTTTATTGCCCTGGGGTTTGGAATCCATCATCTCCCAGATAATGCTGGAGGAGAAACCAGCGGGATTCGTTCCATGTGGATGTTTTATGTCTGCTCCACATCTTGCTGGAAAAGCTGATTTTCCCCACTGGGGCCAACTCCTCACCCTCTGCCTGAGTCTGGGAGTTTCCCAAGCCCTTTAAAGATCCAGTGGAGTTTGGAAAAAAAGTGGATCTGTCTGACCCATGGCCACTTTTCCCCTCTCCCTCTGGAACCAGCAATGTCCCCTTCAGTTTATCACAAACAAGATTTTTTTTAGCTTCCCTTTCTTCAAGACAGGAGAATTTTCAGCTGTTGGGCAGTGAAACTTCTTAAAAAATGCCAGGATTTTCTGGGGAATTGCATCAAATTAATGCACTTGGAAGGGGCTGGGATGAGCTGGGTGTTAAATCCAGGGAAATGTTGGATAAATCCGTTGATTTTCACTCTCTGCAGGTCTCGTCGGAGTCCTCGAGTGGCACCTTTGTGTACCAGGGCTTTGTGCGTGGCAAAGGCTTCGGGCAGTTTGGCCTCCAGAGACTTGGTAAAATTACTTGGATTTGCACTTTTCCCCTCGATTCCAGAAGCTCCATTTTAGCCTGGTAGGGGTTCCCAGGCAGGGAATGTTTCTCCAATCCCTGGCTTGAATTTTCCGCGCTTTCCGAGTTCTGCTGAACTTGGTGTGAGGTTTGTGGGAGACAAACGGCACAAAAATAACAGCACAACAATAAAATTTATAATTTGGGAACAAAATGAGGGATAACCACGCTGCTGTCCAAAGGCAGGGAGAGTTTGGAAGCACAAACAACACCTGAGCATGTTTTTTTTCAAAATTCCCAGCTCCCTGCCAAGCCCAAATCCCATTCCCACCACAGAAAGTGTCTCCATCAGAAATCACAGAGGCTCTTGGGGAGCTTAAACCACCCAAATTTAAGCTCCTAAATACCTCTTAAAGCGTGGTTTGAGCTCTTTAATCCTTCAGGATTGCTGGAATCTCGTCACCTTTATGGATGCTTGTTATTGCAGCATTTTAGTCTCCTTAAAGCCCAACTTCATGCATCCAAGTTGGACCTTTTTGGCAAAATAAATCAATTTACTGCATTGATTGCATAAATCTCTTTAATTACAGCTCTAAATAAATGATGAGGCCTAAGTTAGGCTGGATCTTCATCCTTACACATCCATTTCTTAATTCCATTTTCCAGCACCACTTCACTCATTTTGCTGCTGGTGCCACCTGAAACCCCAGCCAAGCCCTTTTCCCCCAGCAGGGGTTTGGAAATGTGGGAAATGTGTTCCTTTCTGCTGTGTTCCAGACATCAGCATGATGGAAAACGATCCTGAATCCATAGGCCACCACTTTGCATCCAACAGCAGCTCCGTGGCAGCCGCCATCCTTGTGCCTTTCATCGCCCTGATTATTGCAGGGTTTGTGCTTTATCTCTACAAACACAGGTGGGTTTGGGGCAGGAATCCCAAAAAATGCCTCCTTTAGGGCTGGTTTAATTCAGGAGATAGGAAAAAACCAGAGGGTTTGGGAGGTTATTGCAGGGTTTGTGCTTTATCTCTACAAACACAGGTGGGTTTGGGGCAAGAATCCCAAAAAATCCCCCCTTTAAGGCTGGTTTAATTCAGGAGGTGGGATAAAACCAGAGGGTTTGGGAGATTGGGCCAATAATTCCAAAAGGTGAAAGAAATTTAGGGATTTGAGAGAAATATCAGTGAGCTGGGCTTAAAATCCCCCTTTTAGGGCTCGTTTAATTCAGGAGATGGGACAGCAAGAAAGAGGGTTTGGGAGATTGAGGCAATAATTGGGATATTGGGGCAGTAATCCCAAAAGGTGAAAGAAATTCAGAGATTTGAGAGAAATATCAGTGAGCTGGGCTTAAAATCCCCCTTTTAGGGCTCATTTAATTTAGGAGGTGTGAAAATAAAGCGTGGCGGGCGAGGGTTTAGGGTTTACGGTTTTGCTGGCCATTAATGGGATTTGTGGCCACATTTAGGGGGATAAAAAGCAATTTTTTCTCCCCCCATGGCTTTGAATGTGATGTAAATTTAGGTTTGCTCCTGAACAATGCTGCAAACCCTGGGCAGGATTTTCCTGCCCCATCCCCACAGGTTTCCCTCCTCAGTGCCCTCCCTCAGGGCTGGCCCCTGTCTGGGTTTTTGTGGTCTTTACATTTCTCTGGACATAATTTCTTTGCTCAGGATTTTTATCCTGGGAAGCTGAAAAGGCAGAGAGGTCCAGAGATGGGAAAATAATCCTCATTTTATTCGTTTTTCCTGTGTTTTGCTCATGTGGAATGTGTCAGGAATTGTTTACCTGAAGTGCTGAGCCTGGCTGGGCTCTGGTGTGAGTTGTTTTCAGTCACTGACCAATGGTCACAGGAACTGTGTCAGGACTCTGGAAAGAGCCACGAGTTTTCATTATGATCTGTTCAGCCTTCTGTAAGGATCCTTCTCTATTCTTTAGTATAGTTTAGTACAGTTTTCTTTAACATAATATATCATGAAATAATAAAATAACCTTCTGATCACATGGAGTCAGAGCATCATTCTCCCCTGCCACAGAGGGGCTGACTTTTTACAACAGGCTTTGTCCCCGATCCCACAGGAGGAGACCCAAAGTCCCGTTCAACGGCTACGCCGGGCACGAGAACACCAACGTGAGGGGCACCTTTGAGAACCCCATGTACGACCGGAACCTGCAGCCCTCGGACATCATGGCTGGCGAGGCCGAGTTCACAGTGAGCACGGTGTGCACGGCCGTATAGCGCTGTCCCCACGCGGTGAGTGCCACACGGCCACCCCCAGCGTCCCCGCGGGGCCCTGGGGCCACAGAATGCGCGGGGAGTTGGGAGGGTTCTCGTGGGAGCATTGTGGGATCGGGGAGTGTGTGGAGTTGGGAGGGTTTGGGATCATGGATTGGAAGGGTTCTCATGGGATCATGGAATGTGTGAAGTTGGAAGGGTTCTCATGGGATCGTGGAGTGTGTGGAGTTGGAAGGGTTTGGGATCATGGAGTGCAGGGAGTTGGGAGGGTTCTCATGGGATCATGGATTGCATGGAGTTGGGAGGGTTTTGGATCATGGATTGGAACGGTTCTCATGGGATCGTGGAGTGTGTGGAGTTGGAAGGGGTTGGGATTGTGAAGTGAGAGGAGTTGGAAGGGTTCTCATGGGATCATGGAATGAGGGGAGTTGGAAGGGTTTGGGATCATGGAGTGCAGGGAGTTGGGAGGGTTCTCATGGGAGCATCATGGGATCATGGAATGCATGGAGTTGGAAGGGTTTTGGATGATGGATTGGAAGGGTTCTCATGGGATCATGGATTGTGTGGAGTTGTGAGGGTTTGGGATCATGGAGTGAGGGATTTGGAAGGGTTTGGGATCATGGAGTGCAGGGGATTGGAAGGGTTCTCATGGGATCATGAAGTCCATCTGGAACACTCCAGTTTCAGGCTACCAAAGCCACCTCCCCAGAATTCCCAGGTGTCATGACCAGCTCCTTGCTTCCCCAGGTTGCCGTGGCCAGTGTCCGGTGTGGATGACTGTCCCAGCTCTCCATTCATCCATCCATCCATCCCTTCCCCACCTCCCTGCTCCCGCCCCTGCCGAGGCTGCGGGGAAGCTGCTGCGCCTCCCTGGAACTCCAGGGGCTGCTGGATCCACCTCCTCCATCCTGCTGGATCTCCAAGCCAAAGGTTCTGCTCCAGCTCCGCTCCCGACCTCGGGAAGGCCTGGTGGTGGGGAGGCTTTCCCGAGCTGCTCCCGGTGTTCCTGGAAGGAGCTTCCCAAACTTTGGGAAGAGCTTGGGTGACACAGAGCTTGTGCACAAGGTGCTGGAATCGAGGAAAACACCTGGATGGGACAGGATGAGGATTTGTGTGTCTGGGTTATTTTTTTGGTTGCATTTTCTTCCCCAGGGCTTGAGCAGAGGAAGGGTTTTCAAATGGGAGCTTTCCAAACCTTGGGAAGCTTTTCCCCTCTTCCCTGTGTTTGGTTTTCCTTTGGGCATTCCTGGCTGGATTTATGGATAACAGCTGGATGGGAGAGGATGAGGATTTGGGGTTTCTGTATTTGAGTTTCTGGGTCATTTCTTGGTTGGTTTCCTTCCCCAGGGCTTGAGCAGAGGAAGGGTTTTCAAATGGGGCATTTCCAAGCAAAACCTGGGAAACTTTTCCCCTCTTCTCTGTGTTTGGTTTTCCTTTGGACATTCCTGGCTGGATTTATGGAGAGCACCTGGATGGGATAGGATGAGGATTTGAGTTTTCTGCATTTGGGTTTCTGGATTATTTCTTTGTTGGTTTTCCTACCCCAGGGAGAGTTTTCAAAAGGAACCTTCCCAAAACTTGCTTCCCAAAGCTTTTTCCCTCTTCCCTGTGTTTGATTTTCCTTTGGGCATTCCTGGCTGGGTTTTTCCTTCCCCGTGTTCCCCCTGATTCGAGCTGGGCGCAAATCCCTGATCAGGAATTCACTGCCAGACAATTCCTGAAGGGACAGGAATATCCAAAGGGACAAAAATCCCCTCTGAAAAGAACTCAACACTAATTCCCCCAAAAGCTTCCCAAATCCTTTGCCCTTTCCAGACTGATCCTCCAAAGGGCAATGCCAGGAGAGTTTTAATTCCCATCCTGAGCTGCACCCGTTATTTTCCCAGGGGCACCAAGGTTTCCTGGGATTTTGTGGGAGCATGGAAGGCTCTGGATCCTTATGATCCAGAGTTTGCTTGGAGTCACTTTTTTTAGGATCAGGGGAGGCAGAAGTGCCATTCCCAGGTCACTGCATTTAGGAGGCTCCAAGGAAAATCAGGATGAACCCTTTGGAATGGGGGTTCCAGCACGGATTTTCTCCTCCCTGCTGAAAACCACAGGATAATTTGGGAATTTTTGTTGGTTTACCCTTGATTTTCTGGGTGTAAATACATCAATATTTTAGTTTTGTTACTCCTGGCTCTCCCACAGGGAGCAGGATTCCCAGCCTGCCAAAAAATGCCACTTCTCCTCCCAAAAATCCCACCAAGGTGCCCTGATTCCTCCCTGGGAAGTGGGAGCCGGAGCCCGAGCCCTGATCCAGCTTGGGAAGGGGTCAGGGAAATGTTCCCACACGGATTTGGGAAGGATCCCAGGGTGAAATTCCATGGGCAGATGGATTGGGATGGACTCCAAGGGAATATTCCCCTCTTCCCTTGTCCCCTCTCCACCGTTCCATTCTCCCACAGCTGGAACAAGGCAGGGATAACCCCTTGGAATCCTTGGATCCCACCCTGCCTCCTGATCTTTTCCAAGCTCAATTATCCCTAAAAACCCCACAGCCCATCCCAAACCCCTGCCATGTCCCGATCCAAATTCCAGGGCCTAAAACTCCAACAATCCCTGGAAGCAGAGCTTGGATCCTTCCAGGTTCTTGTCCAAATTCCAGGGAATCCTCCCCTGGCTGCTCCAGGTGATGCACGTTGGCTTCCCACACCTGGCTGCCACTCATTCCATGGAAAATCCAGGAGAAATGCTCATTCCATGGAAAATCCAGGAGAAATTCACGTCCAGGAGTGCAAAATAAATCCAAAATATTTAAAACCACCCAGGCAGGGAGAAGAGGGAGCTCGACCTCAACGGAATTCGCTGCTTTGGATCCGTGAATTCCCTTTTCCTGCTCTTGCCCAGGGAGCCAAGGAAGTGGAAAAAGGGGTTTGTCCCAATTTTTTTGCAAGCTGGCTGGGATCTGCTCCATGCCATTCTCCATCCCTGTGCCCAGAGGACTTGCATATGGTTAAAAAAAAACCTATGGAAAAAAGGGAAAAAAATGAAAATAAAAGGGAAAAAAATGAAGAAAAAAGGGAAAAAAATGAAGAAAAAAAGGGAAAAAATGAGAAAAATGATAAAAAAACACAAAAAAAAAGCTCAAATCCCTCTTTTGTACAGAGATATATTTTTATTAATTAAAAGTTTGTACAGCTAAAAAAATAAATAAAAAAAAGAAAATGTAATTTTTTTTTCATTATCGTAGGGAAAAACAAAAACAAAAAAGTAGTGGAGAAAAAAAAATCAGCTTTTTTTTGTAAATGTAATAAAGTGTATAAATGGTTTCCATAAAAATGTACATATGGAATCTCTCCATGCCCCTGGCTTGTCTGCAGAATTCCCAGTTAATTTATCTGTCTCTGTATATGAGGCTTTTCCGTGTGTTCCCGGCGTTCCCTGCGGAATTTCAAAGCTATTTTCGATTTTGGACTTCCGAATAATAAAAAATCTCGATTTTTGCATTGCTTTTTCTTACAGACCCCTGGTGCTTTTTTTTATTTTTTTTAATTTTTTTTTTAATTTTGGGGGTTTTTTGGGATTTTTTTGAGGTGTGTGTGAATTCCAAGAGGTTTATCCCGGGATTTTCTGGATGTGCACACTCCACTCGTGCAGGGACAGAGATTCCCGACTTTCCCAGCGCATCCCGGTTTCAGGAAGGGGTAAAATCCAGGCAAATCGGGTGAATTTGGATGAATGGATTTGGCTTTTCCAGCGGGATTTCATCAGGGATATCCCATGGGAAGGGAGAGCGGGACCCTTCCCGCGTCCCAACCCCCGCATTCCTGCTCCAGGAGCCCCAATTTGCCTTAATGAGGTTTTAATTAACGCCTCTTCTCTCGCCCGGTGATTGGCAGGAATTAACTCGGGATCGAGGAAACTTGGGATGAAAAAGGTCTTTGATGTCCCGCGGCTGCTCCCGTGTGGATTTGATGCTCCCTTGTCTTTTATTTGGCTTCTCCCGCTCCCAGACGCTTCATCCTTGGATTTATCCTTGGATTTGTTCCCTCCTTGGCTCGGTTTATCCAAAATAAGAGCAAGGAGAGGAGCTGAGGTTTTTTGGGATGGTTGATGGGACCAATTCCAGGCAGGATGAGCCTGGATTGGGGCGTTCCTTGGGATTTTGGGGCAGCAGAAGGGAATCCTGCTGGATTTCCATGGATTCTGAGCGATGGAAGAGGATCAAAACGTTTTGGAGCTTCCCAGAGGAACTGGGGCTGCCTCATCCCTGGAATGTCCGAGCTTGGAGCAGCCTGGGATAGTGGGAGGTGCCCCTGTCCATGGAATTTTGGGTGGAATGGGATCATCCTCAAGGTTCCTTCCAGCCCAAACCATCCCAGGATTCTTCCTGCTTCCAATTCCCAAGGTTTCCCTCCATATTTGGGATTTAATCCCTGACCCAGGCTTGGGTTTTGGGTGTTCTCGAGGAGAGAATTCCTCATTTCCCAAGCTTTTTTTGCCACCAGGTTCCAAATGCTCTGGAATCTTCTCCAAAACAGGGATTTGATGCTTTTCCAAAGCTCTCCCAACCCCTCTGCCAGCATTCCCTGGAAGGAAAGATCCCCCAAAAAATCCCCCCCAGATCTTCCAGAGGCTGCTGGATTAAGGGAGAGACCAGCAGGGGAACTGGGAGAGCTGGAGCTGCCACTGGGAATCTTCTGGGGAAAAAAAAATCAGGGAGAGAGCAGTGGAGAAACTGGGAGAGAGAGCTGGAGGAGCTGGAGCTTCCACTGGGAATCTTTTGGGGAAAAAAAAAAACAGGAAAAAAACAGTGAAACATCCACCGGGAAAAAAAATCTCATGGAGAGAGCAGCAGGACAGGAGCTGGAGCATCCCCCAAACATTTTTGGGGGGAATAAAACTGGGAGAGCTGGAAGGAGCTGGAGCATCCACTGGGAATCTTTTGGGGGGAAAAAAACAAGGAAAAACCAGTCAAACATCCACCGGGAAAAAAATCCCGTGGAGAGAGCAGCAGGACAGGAGCTGGAGCATCCCCTGGGCATTTTTGGGGGAGAAAAAACGGGAAAGGACCATCAGGGAAACTGGGAGAGCTGGAGATCCCGCCGTGTGGTTTTGGGAAAAAAAAAAACAGGGAGAAATCAATGCTGGGAATCTTCTGGGGGAAAAAATCAGGGGAGCTGCAGGGAAACAGGGAGAGAAAGCTGGAGCATCCACTGGGAATCTTTTGGGGAAAAAAATACAGGGAGAGAAGAGCTGGAGCATCCATCGGGCATTTTTGGGGGGAAAAATACAAGGCGAGACCAACACTGGGAATCTCCTGAGGGCAAAGAACAGGGAGGGACCAGCGGGGCAGGAGCTGGAGCATCCACCGGGCATTTTTGGGAGGAATAAAAGCGGGAAGAGCAGCTGGGAGAGCTGGCAGAGGAAGCAGAGGGCTCTGGATGAATTCGCTGATCAGACTCAGCTCGATCCAGGCAGCCGCAGTTCGGCTCCTTAATGAGGTTCCTCACTCATTAACACCTCATTAATTCCGCGGCCAAGGCGCTTTTAGGGCCAGGTTAAAGTGTCAGGTCCCGGAATTCCCACAGCCGCCCCCAGGGGAGCTGGGGCAGCTTTGGGATGGGGAGAGGAGGATGCGGAGCTCAGCTCATCCAGGGTTTTTCCCGGCTGGAAGCTCCAGGTGAGAAAATCCCGCGGTCCCAATAATGCTGGAGCTGCAGAAAATCCCATAAGAAGCCCTTTTAGACATTCCCGAGTTTCCAGAGCCACCTGAGGATTCTCCACGAGCATCCCAAGGGATTCCTTAGTAGGATCTGTGTCCTGATGGCAGGAGTTGGCTCATCCCAAAAAAAAAAAGAAAAAATCCGAGAGATATTTTTAATTAGGATTTTCTTCTCTGAAAATGAAGCCCCCCGAGTTCCAATTCCTTCCCAAAGGAATCTGCCAGCCTGGAATATTCCAAGCTCCAGTAAAAAAAACAAGTGGAATCTCCCCTTGAGGAGAGTGGAAGTGAGAGAGGAAAAGATGGACTCGATGCCTCCTCCCAGCTGGGATTTATGAACCAAATTATAAATTAAATTTCTCTTTAATTAAATGTCACTTTAAAGATCACTTCGAGGATGGAGGGATAAGGGGGTGTCAGGAATAATAATAATAATAATTCCACATCCAGGAATTATTGCTCCATTTGCCCTTTCCAGCGGCGATTCCAGCTGATCATGGAACAAATCCTTGGGAAACCTTGGGAATCCTTCCCCTCTCTCCAATTAAAGG
This sequence comes from Peucedramus taeniatus, assembly GCA_013400575.1. Taxonomy (NCBI): domain Eukaryota; kingdom Metazoa; phylum Chordata; class Aves; order Passeriformes; family Fringillidae; genus Peucedramus; species Peucedramus taeniatus. The sequence goes on along the minus strand of WBNO01004542.1, from coordinate 177 downwards.
GTGATTAAATTCAGCTTCCAAACTGGAGGGGCGTGGTTGGATCTTCCCAAGGGAATTCAGGGTGTGGGAGGTTAAGTGGGAGAGGGCGCCAAGGGGAGGGAGCGCTGTGCTCCTTTTTCCCTTTTTTTCCCTCTCTTTTCCCCCCTTTCATCCCCCTTTTTTTTCCTTTTTCCCCCC
>WBNO01004541.1:362905-473327 GCA_013400575.1 Peucedramus taeniatus | reverse complement strand
CGGCGGGGACCACTCTGCCAGACCGGAAAGACAAAGGTGGCCCCTGGGGACGAGGGGTAAATTACTTGAAACGCATCGTGTTCAAGCGAAAACTTTAAAAAGGGGAAGAGAAGCTTTTGGGACTGCCCTGGAGGCGTAAGCGTCTCAGCCTAGAATGAGAGTGCGAGGGGCGTTATTGGCCTTGTTTTCCGAACTGCACGACGTGCTTTGTGGAGTACAATGCTTTGAATTCCTGGTTTGTCAGCTCGAACGTCATTACTGCCAAAAATAGAAGACTAAACGTTTGCCCCGCTTGGAACAGCATTGAAGTGAACTGTCCTACCTATGCTCAGCCCTTTTTGAAGTCCATACAGACCTCGCAGGTTTTTCTTTTGGAACAGCTGGTAGATGTATAGACAGACCTCCTTTCATCTCCTTCCACAGAAAAGACAGAAAAATTAATCTCTTTTCTCTGTGTGTAAGCAAAAAAACCGTAAATAAATCCATGTCTTTGCCTCTTCCAGTGCCACAGATACATGCATAAGCAAAGACGTTTCCTGTACTGATATAAAGAAATAAACAATTTCCCTAACCCCTCCTGTCACATAGAGAAAACAATCATACCTTCTCTGTCCACACCCACCTAATCTTTTCCCTCCACTGTAGCTGACAGAAAGCTTTGTCTTCTTCAATATCGCCCTAGATGTCTACAGGCACTCCCAATGTCCCTTCCCATTGGCTGCCAGGTGTATAAATGGTGGTTTTTTTATTACTTTCTGTATTTTCTCATCATTTTCACAAGCAGTGCATGCACATCAAAGGTATCTGCATATCAAACACTCTGATAACATTAGTCTTCTGAGGTACCTTAAATGTTTCAGGAATGGCAGACGGGAAGAAAAAAAGATACTTTCCTGGTTAGTACAGGGAGGGGTGGAGGGGAAGTTTGTTCATGCTCAGGCTAGATAAAAAACTTGAATTGATACCAATTATCTTTTCATAGGGCTTGCAGGAGTTCTTAATCTTGAATGACGTGTCTTTTCTGACTGTCAGTGTCACAGATGGTTTCATGCATGTTCAGAGGTTACTTGCACCTAAACACTGAGATAAGACAAAGCCCTCTAAATTGTCCTGTTTCAACCTCTTTCCAGTCGAGTACACCATTCACAGTATGCTTTCCACAGTTTATTCACTCATGGACTGTTATGAAGACTATGTAAAAAATGGAGCTAGTCTATAACATAGTAAATAGTATTTGAATGAACTCAGTGGGAGCACATTACAGTGGTGCCTGTCCAGCTATTCTCTTTCTAAGCCTGTGTACACTGTAAGCATTAGTCTTGAATCCTGTGAATGGCCTTGGGCCTGCTTGGATGCCTTTCTTTCTCTGTCTCTTTCTCCATCTGAAGCCCATCCTGACATTTGCTGTCAAGAGTAGTACCTGATGGAATCTGAATTGCAACTCAAGGGCAAGCCCACCTTGATTCTTTCTGAATACAATGCAAGAAACTTCAGTTTAAAAGCCCCTTTCATGCGGAATTTAGATTGATAAAGAGGAGGAACATGCTAATATAATCGCAAAATACCATGGCTGCAAATAGCAATGCCTTTAACAGTTCTCTTTAAAATCATAGAGGCAGATAAACAAAAGAAGAAAGCAAAACATAAATACTAAAAGACAAAGCAAAGGTTAATTATTTCATGGCCAAGCCTTACACTCAGAAATCTGAACTATTTTCTGTTGAGTGTCCACAAAATTTTGATACTGGCCATATTGAGCATATTGGTACTTTCCAGACCAGTGCTACGTAGGATGAGATCAAGAGGCTTCAGTTCCCAGGACAGAAATAGGTGTTAGGCACCTGACAGGAGAAAGTGTACAGTGCTCAGAAATTAGAGAGTAAAATGAGTCAGGATTTTATTGATCCTTTTTCCTCCTCACTCAGCTTTTATTACCCAAAGCTTTGAACTAACCTGTAATGATAGAAGATTAGTCTTCCCTTTCTTGCAAACAAATCCACTGAGTATTCATGAGTGACAGACTACTTAGAATCATAGAATAGTTTAGGCTGGAAGGGACTTTTAAAGGCATCTAGTCCAACCCCCTGCAATGAACAGGGACAATTTTAACTAGATCAGTTTGCTCAGAGCCCCATCCAACCTGACCTTGAATGTTTTCAGGGATGGAGCATCCGCACATCTCTAGTGGCACCAACTGTGTCAGCGTTTTCATCACCCTTGTAAAAGATTTCTTCCTCATATCTAGTCTAAATCTCTCCCCTGTGAGTATAAAAATTGTGCCCCTTGTCTTGTCGCAACAGGTCCTCCCAAAAAGGTTGTCCCCATCATTCTTATAAGTCCCCTTTAAGTGTCAAAAGGTCACAATAAGGTTTCCCTGGAGCCTTTTCTTCTCCAGGCTGAACAAACCTGCCTGTCTCATCCTGTCTTCACAGTGGAGGTGCTCCATTCCTCTGGTCATTTTTGTGGCCTTCCTCTGGACCCACTCCAACAGGCCCAACTGCTACTTCCAAGGGACTTGTAAGGTAGTGTCATCAAAGCAGTTGTTTTTAAGAGAAATATCTGAAAACTTTTTTTCCAGACAGGTATCCAAAGAGGCCTGTTGAGTAGAAAGTGCCAGCTCAGTGGGACAAAGGCAGTAATTGGTTCTGTACCACAGTGGACACCTAAGGAAAAAGGTGAAGGGGCAGTTGGAAGTGCTGGGGACAGTCAGAAGGCTGCTTGCCACAGCTGTCTTGAGGAGGTTTCAGTTGGTCTGTTACAGGTATCATCCTCCCATTATAAACTGGACCAAGTGTTCCAGTTCAAAAACTAACAACTATTTGGTTCAAATAAAGTGGCAAAATCACAACCATTAAATTACAAAGTTAAAATTCATTAAAAAAAAAAAAGCCCAACAGAACCAGAATATTCTAGAATAAAACCTGTTAACTGTAATACCTTGTCTAAAAGAGTTCCTGCCCACATAGAACATTAAAATGCATTATTGAAGGTATTATTCTAGTAGTGTGGAGAGATACAGAGCGTGCTGTGTTTCTTGAACCATTCAGTCAGGCCCTTGTGACCAAGACAGGTATTAATTCTAAGCAGACTGTGAGGGGTTGCTGTGGTCTGTCAGGCTGCTTGAGGACCCAGTTCATATCTAGTTGCCTTGTTAGAGCACTGTACCTCCTTAGCAGCCCCGTGAGATCTCCTGTGCCAGTCCACTTACCTCTTCAATGTGGATGGGTTAGGGTTTAATTAAATGGGGCTTTGGTATGTAGTTGTAGGGCAAGCAAGGCTGGCTGGTCAGTCACAAAGCATCTCTGCCACTGTGGCATTAGCAAATGCTTATGTGGTCAGGCACCAGGGAATTCCTGAGAAGCCATGCATGTCCAAAGCTGAGGTGATGACACTGTGGGGCTCCCACAGTGACAGGTGCAAGAATTGCTCAGCACCTTGCTATGCTTTGTCCATTTTCACCAGGCACAGCAAACTATTTTGGCTGTAGCTAAATCACACTAGGTAAAGCAAATATAAGGCTCCTCAAACATCAGGGGGTTGAAGGACATGGCACTTAGTGACATGGCTTAGTGATAGACTTGGAAGTGTTAGGTTAGCTTTTGGATTTGATTAACTTAAGGGTCTTTTCCAACCTAAATTATTCTGTGATTCTATGAAAAGTAGAGGTCAGACAAGCCTAGAACACAGAAAATAAAAATGTGCTTTCCTGCTGCCTTTTAATCATCCCCTCCTACTAATCAGAATTTACATGAAGGAGGATCTTTACTAATTCTCAACATCTTTTAAAAGGTTTTTGTGAAGCAGACCTTAAATGCTGAGTTGGAGACATTAAAACACTTAGAATATGTCTCGCCATTAATTAAACATGGGGCCAAGCCTGTTGTCTCAGCCAGTAATATGTATTTTGAAAGTAAACCCTTAAGCCCAGTAAGCGTTTGCTTCAGGATGGCCTGAACACAATCAGCATCGGGTTCTTGTTAATTTGTTGTGGATAATTTAGGTATGAGCAGGACTGTGTATGCTACAGTGTTGTCTTTCAGCAGATCATTCTGAGAGCAGTGTAGGCACTTTAAAATACAGCAGCCTACAAATACTAGCATTGCAGATGGAAAGCACAGCAGTCAGGACTCAACTAGCTCTCAAACATGCACTTCACTATGTGGTACACATATAAGGTTTGCAACTCTACCCTCTCTCTGCTGTTCCCAGAAACAAAAAATTCCCAGCAGAGCATCTTCAACTTAGAATAAAATTGTATTTCAACGCAGTCATAAAAGGTAACCTTACACATTCAGAGCACGAGTGCAGAGAGTTACTGCCACAAGTCAACCTGCTAGTACATATTCATACTGACATGAGAGTATATGAAGCTAAACTGGCTTGCCAGGTTCAGATGTTTGTTGGCCTTCATTCCAGTGTGTGTTCTATTGAGGTTAAACTTCATTCTGTGTTCAAAGGTTTAAGAACTGCTGTTTAAGAACACATAATTCACAATTTCTATTACTAATTTCTAATTTCTAATTTCTATTAGTCAGTACTAAGACACAACAAAGGATGTTTTAGTGGTCAGTGAGTACACCCTGAAAAGAAACTCTGAGATTCTGTAAATCTGCAAGCGTACAAATAATTTCTACTCTTCTGCTATTACAGCTATTTTGTGGGAGATTATCTCACAATATATTTGTATTTTAGTGCTGTCAAATTGCATATTAAGTAAAATGCTTTTCCTTTTCACCAGACTATGTCAATGTTTCTGAATTTTGGTGTTATATATTTCCTATATAACTTCTGGATTCTTACAGTATTAATATCATTAGAACATAAGAGTTACTCCTTTATGTATACTCCCAGCATGTCTAATGGAAGGAGAAAGATTCCTGTTTTCCTGTCTTATCCAGCAGAAGCAATTCTGATGGAGTTATTGGAGTAGCATTGATATAAAATTAATCTCAGGGAAAAAGGCTAATGCTGGTTGAATCTTTTCAGCTGATGCACACCCTTCTTTATGTACTCAGTAGAAAAGTGAACCTCTGGAAGAAGAAAAGAAGAAAATTATGTATGTGTCTTTGGCTCTTATTCTTCTTCTGTGGACTCTTCCCACCATGTTGTGAAGCTTCTCTGTTCCCCCAGCTAGCTACACAAATAAGGAAGATGTGATAATTGCAGGCATAAATTAAAACTACTGTCCCTCCTGTCACTTGAATGTTAGTCTTTGTTAAGAAGGTCCTATAAAACAACTGTTACTGCAAGTTTAGTTTGTAGATGATACCTAGGATTTCTACCAAACTGTTTCAGAGAGAAACCACAAACTTGTTAAGCCTCATGTAATTTCTGAATTCAGTTTCCTATTTTAACCACCTCGAAAATCAATATAGAAGCTGGGTGTAATCTTTCTTGCACTCATTGTGTGGGCTACTCTGTTTCAAAACCAGCTGTTCACACATGGGGTTAGTCCCAGCTGTTGAAACACTGGTAACCTTTGCTTGTCCAATTCCACGTGTGAAATGAAACAGACTTAACTGTAAAGGGTTTGTGAGACTCAGCTACTCTTCACAGCAGTGTTTCATAGAAGCTGGGATTTAATTCTGTCAGGTGCTGAGAAGTTTCAGCTCCCCTGACTCAGGGAACCCAATATCTTGTAGGGTGTACTGAAATTGAGAAATTACATATCTCACTCACTTGTAATAAAGCTCATTAAAATTATTAAAATCACTGCGCTATGAAAGCACAAAACTGAGGCATAATTAAAAGATAATGGGTCAGAGGAACTCAGAATCCAGAAGGAACTCTGACCAAGTTATTTACCTCACCCAGGCTTTCTCTGGGCAAAATTTATTTATAATAAAAGGAAAATGAATCATTAAGTCCCAGGGTCTGAGCGTTATATTATTAACTAGTATAATCTACTGTCAGGATTTATATGGTGACTTTTGAGCTAGACCATGAGCCACCTGCTGAAAAGCAAAATTAAGGCTACATGCTGGGAAAGCGCTTTCTCATTAAAATATAATCAAGGTTTGTTAGGGCAACAAAAAAAGAACCACCCTGATGTGCTAAATTAAACTGAGTGAGAACTGAAGGTATCAGACAGCTGTGAAGAGTTCTTCAGCTCCCTCATTTGCAGGGTGTAAACCCTACATGGGCTAACCATGGGAAACACAGACCGCACGTCTTGAATGTACGTAAAAGAAGCCCCTGGACACGTTTCCTAAAAATAGTATTTACAACACATGTGGCACTTTTTCCTCTGTAATGAGCCTCCTTACCTTTCTCCATTGATCCCAGAAGTGTAAAAAAGAATTTCAAGTGAGCATGGTCAGGCTGATATTTGAGTAACAAGAAGGGATGTGCAGGTAGGTATTTATAGTGTGGAGAGAAAGTTAAACTGGATCCTCTCAGTATTCTCTTCAGTACCTTACCACTGTTTCTTTGGTGTGGAAGTACCCTAAGCTGTCCAGCCTCTCATTTACACTGCTGTGTGAATGCTTGGAGGACGTGTGTATTCAGGTGTGAAGGGTGGGAAAAGAAGAATAGAAAATACATGATGTGAAAGTGAAACAGAGGCTCTAATTTACTATAATTTGTAATCTCCTTCCAAAGGAATAAATGTGCATATTAACAGACAAATAGTTCACAATAAATTCAGAAAATTGAAACTTAAAATCATTGTATAATTTGGAAAATTAAGAAAACAAAGTAAAATTCCTGCAGGCATTCTACAAATAGAGAAGAAGAGAAAAGAGGCCCAAGGGGACACTTCAGTATGTGTGGTATTTTATTCGTAAAATGAATCCATTTTTGAATGATTTCAAAAAGACCATTCACACATAGTTCCACTTTTAATTAGGATCCCAGCTTTAAATTATAGAACACTTTTTTTGCTTAGCTGAGATACTAATTTTAATTTGCAGAAAGGTAGAGGTTGCTACCTAGAGGTAACTCCCTATAAATAGATTTAGTTGTGTATGAAACGGGTAACATTAACATGAGGGGCTAGGCCTAATAAGTAGGCAGCTCATAAAAGGAAATCACATGTGGCACAAACAATAGGTGCCAATGCCCATTCTAGTGCCTGGAAAAGTGGGCTGGGGTGTCAAAGCAGAGACAGAAAGCAGAGATAGAAACCATAGGTGACACAAATACCCAGGAGATTTCCCCCTGCATGAACTGGCCAGTTCAAGAACATCTGAAGATTCTTTAGAGAATCATCATAGAGTCCTCTTCTGTACGGCAAAATAATGGCAAAAGCACTCATTTGGCAAAGTTCAGTGCATTGGATCTTCAGCCTCTGAAGGTGTGCAACAAACTACAAGCTGCTGAATCTGGAAACAGGAATTCATGACTCACTGGGTCAGAGAGAGAAAGTGTCTCAAAGAGAAATTAAAGATGAGAAAGACTACTGCTGTGAGGTTAGACTTTAGAAGTATGTTTTTAATGTTGCACAAAGCATAGTAATATTCTGTCTCCTCAGTCCAGTCATGCAATATGCAAAGAGTATTTTCAAATAATGTTTAACTTCAGTTTGTAAAGGCTAATGATCTGTTTCTGTAAACATAAAACACACTGTAAACAGGCAGTAAAAAGCCAAGAGGCAAGAAAGGAAGAAAACAAGGATAGGAAAGATAACATGAAAAAGATTATGAAAAGCCACATATAAAAAGAAAAGAGGATGAAGTAAAGCAGCAAAACACAATCATCTTTTATTTTCTGACATTAGCTTCCTGGTTGTGTGACCTTTGCCTTCTTCTGTCTCTCCATTCAGTGCTGTTTCCACTTGTGCTCTCTTCTTTTAATTCAATGTTTCGTCTTCTGGTCTTTGTTTGCTCTCCTAGTATTGTCTTTCTGTCAGTGAGGAGGCTGCAGATGGGCCACATCTGGCTGTCTCCCAACAAGTGATGCCATTACAGGGCTGTTCCTTTCCAGGAATTAGTGGGTGAAGTTTGGAGTCCTGCTGTTTGCAGGGCATCAGCTAAGGAAAAGGAGAGCTGAAAGTGAGAAAGAATGATTAGAGAGTGTCAGTGGTCTTAAGAGTGCTGAGCAAAATTTCAGGGGGTTTTTCCTGAATGAAAATATCCTGCCTCTTCAGTTTCTTTCCTGAGGACTCTGTTCTAGTCCTACTCCTTGAACTGCAGGGGGCAATGTCTGGGGCATTTATCCATGAGAGTTGCCCCAGCAGAAGAGAGCACAGGGGAACAGGAACCCAGCTAGTGGCAGCCTGTTGGTTAGGGAATTTGGGCTCTGATAAGTAAATAAAAAAAAAAAAAAAAAAAAAAATTTTTTAATTTTTTAATTAACCAATTTNAAAAAGATTTTTTAATTTTCTAATTAACCGATTTCCTGAAAGCTCTTCAGGTCAGTAAATTTTTGCTAAATCTGTATTTTGTTTTATTCTATTGTCCATTTTTCTCTGGGCCCTTCTTTCCCTCTCACCCAACTTAGTAGATTTATCCAGTCTGTAATTGTAGGGTTGAGTTCTTCCTGCATGCTCGAGTCCTCTGCTTCCACTGCTATGCTTTTTGTTGGCATGGAGGACTATAAAATGAATGTTGCCCTGGCAGCTGGGTGTTCATTGTGGCAATGACATCTTCCCAGTTAGTCTTCTGGATAAGATTTTCACCTTGCACTTCAATTGCTCTGCTCAGTAACGCACACCAAGCTTCTTGTCACCATGAGATATGCAGGATAACATTAAGGATTCCACATTCCCAACTTGTTGCAAATTGGCAACACTTCAGAGCTTCTAAACCTAATGGCACCTCAAAATGGCATAGTCAAAGAAATTAATTCCTGAACCACTATATACATAAAGATTCATTCAGACAGCAAAAAGATGTCTTCTCCTTCTGGAAGTTTTAATGGGGTGCTAGGCTGGTAACTTACCTAAACTGCAGCTTCAAGAATATGTACTAAATGGTCTGTTTCTGAGCTATAACACAGGCCATGTGATGTGAGGTTGTGACACATGTCTAACTAAGACATCTTCAGTACCTGGGGAGTGCCATTGGACAGAGAGGTAATATATGTATTCTGCTAAAATGAAAGTGAAAACATTTTTTCCATAGCAAGTGCTCCTCTCTGGCTTTTTAATGAAGTAATTCAGTATTGGTGTTTGCCACTAACTTTTTCTTTCTTTTTTCATTTTAGAGATGGAAGACTCTGTTGGCAAACTGCCAGAACCACAGGAAGCAAACCAGAGGACCAGAGGCACAGGAGCTGATAGAAGGGGAGCACAAATCTCCCAAGGATAGATTATTATTATTATTATTATGTATTTTTTTAAATAATTTTTCTCTTTTGGCTTTTAGCCAAAGTTGTGTTTGCTTCATCCAAGGCATAAAATAGAAACTCCACACTGCTTTACACCTTTTCCCAACTCCTGTAAGAATGCAAAATCTGTGCATTTCCTAGGGTTTTCCCATGGCATTCATTTCAGAAGAGCTTTCCCTTTTCATACTTAAAGTTGAAGTACAAAGAGGAATGCACACTGCTTCATATATGTGCATATTTATTCTTTTTAATTGGAAGATAAGCGGTCAAAATGCATTGATCCCTTGAGAAATAAGGCTTCTGAGTAAATATTCAACTGTCATACCATTAGATGTGCTGAAACAGCACCAGTTGAATATAACATCTCTCCCTGCTCACTTTGAGGGAGTTAATAGCAGTGGAGAGGAACTTGTTTGACAAGAAGGCGATTCATAGAGGCCATCAGTATCAGGCAGGGCACCTGACTACTTCATGGTCTTTACAGAGAGACGGAAATGTTTAGAAGTTTTGCTTTGCAGATTAGTATGGAGAGAAGAAACTTCCTGTATTTATTTTCACCTATCTGAAAATTTGAACCCTTTGCCACTGTGCAGCAAAATCCTCCATGATCTACATGAGAAGGTAACTGAGGATCAACAAAATAGCTCAGCCATGAAACATGACATTCTTTGAACACATCCCCAGAAACATTTGCTTGGGGAAAAAAAAACAACAGTTAACCTCAAACGAGCAGATCTCGCAGAAGGAGGCGTTTTTAGTTCCCATGTTGCCCAAGCACTGTGATATGAAGACTTTGAAATGACAGTAGCTACAAAAGGAGCTCAAGCAGAGAACATGCCCTAGGGACATGTTGTGGCTCCAGCAGCTGTGAGGAAGACATCAGCTTAGAAAACAGCACCTCTCCTACAAGCATCAAATGGAAGAAGGCAAACCTAATTCCCAAAAAGCCAAGCCATCTACAATCAATGCACTTAGTAGTAATGGGAATTCTTCTTAGTGGAAGAATGTCTATTAGTGGTATAAATGCTGTTCATACATCTCACTGACTAAAACAAAATTGCTTTGACCACTCATATAAAAGCTTAAGGCATTGGGACATCAGGTGCCTCACTGAACTCTGGACTTCAGATATTTGTTCTCAAACATTGCCCTTTCTTCTGAGTTTTGTATATTTTATCCAGAAAATAACACTGATGTCCAGTTTTCTATAAGAGCAAATTTAGAATATGACAACTTCTGCTTTTGAAAGTAGATTGCTTTAGACACCTCTGGGTCTTGCTCTAAATATAAATCACCCATGCAGTATGCTTGTCAACTTGGGCCAGACATATCATACAAGGGTTGGTTGCATTTGGGATTTTTTTCTTTTTTTCACCTAGATATAAGCAAACCTTAATGTAGCAACTTGAAAAGCAACCAGACTACTGTCATCTTCAGCTGAGAGAAAGAAACAGAAGCACTCTGCTTGAGTTCTTTTTTCCCATATGGCTCATAATAAGTCAAAACTGCCATTTTCTTCTCCTGAAGTTATTTTGAAGGTAAATTCTATTTTGATACAGATCCTGGAGGAATAGATAGAACATCCTAGCATTGCTTTTCTCATAGCAGAAGAATGACCTGTTATGACACTGCCTTATATGTACCAGACATCATGGCACAGATGGAATTCTCTGTGCCCTGAATGGGAATGTTCAATACCAGCATGGTTCTGGTGGAGCTTTAGATAAATGTGCTCTCCGTCCAGGTCTAATTAGGAAACACAACTTTGCTGTGCTGTCCCCACTGCTATCAGACCAGATCAACAGAACTACATTTCTACAGTCTGCATCTTTAAAACCTGTTTCCAATCAGTGGTTTGATGCTTCTTAATCATTGGTTCATAGCGCATATAGTCAGTGCTTGCAAAAATTTAGCTTTGTGCCTTTCAGGGTTGCATGTTTCCTTTGAGACTGACACTAATTTTAGCAGAGCCCTGGGCAAGAATAACTTGAATGCTGCAAGCCTGCATTGGGCTCTCTCCTCAACAGTGCTGTGGAGGGAGGATGTTTGCACATTCATGACAAGCCCTAACCTTTCCTCCCACTCTCAGCTTCTGTGACTTTGCCCCCTCAGGCTATGATTGCCCCATCTTTTCATTTTTGAGGCTTTGCAGACTTTGATGCTGTTGCTGACAGTGCTGAAAGCCAGGAGCAGGGGAAGGATGTGGTAAGGAAGAACGATGTGTTGAGATTGAGAGGGAAACCAGGGAATTCAGTATTTGACATGGCCTGTCAGTATCAAGTGAGTGCACAGCATGGATAAGGAGGTGTGGACTGAAGGAATAGGTGGAAATACTTGTGGAGCAGAGCTCTGGGAAGATGGATCTCTCCCTGAATAAACAGACTGCACACCACAGTTAAGGTTTACTATTCCATTTAGTAATACCAAAGAATCTTTGTCAGTTCCTGAAGACTTTTTCATGACATATTGGGTGCCCTTTACATATGCAAAATGAAAGAATCTGGCAGGCACAAACAAGTTTGTCAGAAAGAAATTGCTACTTTGTGGAAGAAGGGATTGATACCCTAAACACAACGAGCTGTGAGAATGGGTCAGTAAGACTCATTCTCACTTTTGGTGTGAAGGGAACAAACTACTTGGATCTCCAGGAATCTCCAGTCATACACAAGTGACACAAAAAGTTGACAGGTCTATCTGGTAATTTAGATCCTCCTGTAGGTTTTGTCTTTCTAGCCCATCTATCAAAAAGATATAAAACCCACACATCTAACAAGGTGGTGAAGTGGGAGCAGTTAAAGCTGTAGACAAGAATTAGTCAAGTCTGTGCTACCTGGTGACTTTGGTCTCCTTTCTGTTACCTGTTCTTTCACTTAGCAAGCTTTCCTAATCAATGCTCCTTTATCAGTCTTGTCCTTGTTCTGTGTTTGAAAATCAACTGAGATATCCTTCGTATAACCAATTTATCAGACACATCTAGATGAATCATTCTATTTTCAGCCCATAGGCATTTTTCTTGTTAGACAGCTTCTGCATCTAGATTGTCTCTTCAAAGTTCACCTTGTACAACAGCATCTGAATGGTGAGCAAGAGAAAAGGATACAAGGGAATGGAACTATTGTCAGAAATGGAGACATCTGCAAAAGTGGGTCAAGAAAGTATTCTCCAGCAGAAGCTCTAAATCTATGAAATGGGTCAAAATGTAAATTAACCTAGAACTCTCAGCATCTACCTGGACAAGTGCCCATCAGCCCCTGGATTTCAAAGCTGTTCCAAGATGCAGTTTCATAGATTTTGAATTCTTCATAAACCCTGTGTATTGAACTTCACTGACTATCCCCATTTGTACAATACTTTGACTTTATTTCTGATCTGAATTCTATTTCTGATCTGTCTAGCTTCAACTTCCACCTATTAGTTCTCGTCTGAAGCACTTTGTGTCTGATTTGAGTTCCCTATATTACCAACATTCAGCTACCCACCTAGATTATCAAAGGCTTCTCTTACATTTGTATTGCAAACCATTTTTTGTGAGAGAAGTAGACAAGTAAGATTTATTATGCATACTCAATTATGCATATTCAATTTAAAAAAATAAATATTTCAAGACCAAAAAATAAAATACTCCAGGATATATTTATTTTTTTCAAAATGAACATTAACAGTCCTCACTCCATACCGCACAAATCAGATTTTGCTTGCTGACAGTACTTTGTGTTCTGATTGCTACCCTTTAGAGCAACCTAATATTCTTTCTACTGATTTCAAAAATCAGGTTGCTTTGATTCTTGAGAAGAATTACTTAATCTAAGAATGAAAAAACACAAGCCAAAAACCTCAATTTGTCTGACTGCTAGATTATATTTCCCCATCCAAAGCAGACAATAAATATGTAACTCAGAAAGTAACAAGTGACAGAAATCTTGCCTCAAAGAGCTATTAGCCATTTAGTTGTGAGCATAACCTCATTTATTTTTGTAACCCTTAATTTGATTTCAAAAGAAATGTATGATGCTGTAGCTAATTTCATCCTGATACCAAAGCTAATTTATCTTGCCTTTACATGCAGCCTCACGTAGGTGAAAAGATTATTTTATTTGGATAGAGTTATGCAAAAGTGCTCATTTTATTCTTCATGTGTACAGGGTGTTTTCCTTGTAACTTTGAACCAGTTGATTCCATTCTGTGCCTCCCTTTTTTCAGGTCTGATCCTACTGTATTTTATTTTAACAATAGCAACATTGGAGGTTTTAGGCACTACATTAAAAAACTCTCAAGCAAGGGAAATAAAATCCTTGTTTGTAAAAAATAAATTTATTTGTTTAGTAGTTATTTTATATTTCATATACCCCAGTCCGACCAAAAAGATGTTGAGAGTAAAGGTGTAAAATATGTGATATACATTATATAATTATGTAATTGGGTAATGTACATTCAAAAAATTCCAGCTAACGAGAGGAAATTAAATATTTCCAAAGAATACATAAACAACACAAGCATCTTTCCAACACCAGAACATAAATCAAGAACAGCCTTTAAGAACTATGTTAAGTATTTTTGTTTTCTACTGCTTCTAGAAAATCTTTATGTAATACTGAGCAAGTTTTAGGTAAACAAAAGTACCAGAATACAAAAAAAAAAAAACATTTTCTGCAGGTACTCACAAACTAAGTAAAATCAAAAGCAGCAGCAGCAGCAGTAATAGCAGCAACAAAAATAGAGAATGTCTATCCTCCATGCTTCCAGAAGTTTTTTTAGTGCAGAATAAAAGAAGGGTCAAATTCAAAACCAAGTGCTTAACAGGTGAAAAATATATTAACACACCACGATTGCTTGCCAGTGTTTGTGGACATGAATGGGACCAGACAAAGTACACCAAAACCACTTTGTGTGACTTCACACAACCATGGAAGTGAGAAAGAACTCACAGAGGCTATAATCATTATTTATTACCTTATTGAGACCTGTCTTCAGAGCCAGGGGAGAGATTAGTAGCAATGGGAGTTAGGCTTGCAAGTATCCAGAGGAACACTGGGAAATATGAATTGAAATAAGATATGTGAAGGAGAGGAACAAATGTGTGTATTACAAAGCATTTCAGATCAGACAGTTACAAATTAATGATGTGGTATTGGCTATTCAGGCATTTACTGGGAAATAAAGAGAAACCCCAGCCTCCCAAGGCTCAGGCCTCTCCTCTTGCTGTCAATAAGCCAGGCATCAGCAAACCCCCAGACCCAGGAAGGCACCAGCATCCGCCTGGCTTCCTGCCAGGGCTTCTCACACTTGGGGGAAGGCTGAGAGCAGGAACAGAGCAGAATGCATGCTAACACACCAAGAGGGCATTTGTTCCATGAGAAAAAAATCCAGAGGTCTCCTGAGGGAGTCTCACACTTTTTCTTAAAGGGTTGGGGTGTTTCTGATTGAGCTTGGCCCGGTCTAACCAGGCTTGGCAGGGGCATAGAGCAGGGCTGTTGAGCCCTCAGGAGGCCCTGTGTCTGTCAGATGGACACAGAAACTCACTGGCTCTGAGAGCTGATATTCCAGAAGCATGTTCTGTGCTCCTGTCATTTTGTCTGTTGGGGATGGATAGGAAGACCTCTGCATATCATGGAGTTAGTCTTTGGGGCTTTGGCCCAGCACACTTGTGCATCATCAGTGGAAGAAGCAGATGAAGTGTGGTCCTAAGATTAGAGAATCATAGGCTAGAGATCACAATATTATGCTTCTAAATGAAGAGGGTCATTAGGGCTTTTGATAGCAGTGACTACCAAGGAGATCCCTTCCATTTTATGTGTTATTAAATTTGTTTTATATCTAGAACCTAGCCTTAGGAAAATGTAATCTGCCTGATTAAGCTATCACAGGTACATATACAGCAATTATGGTTCAGCTTCAGGCTATGTCTATCAAATTTGAAGTTTTTTCTCCAAGTGTTGACTATGGAATTTCTTTTTCCTTGGATCTTCTGATGCCAAAGTCTGTCAAGGTCAATCAGCACAAAGTGACACTGCTTGAAGAACCAGCATGACTAACTGGAGTATGGCAGTATGTGTGTCACTGGTTGAGTAATTGAAACTAGTATAAAGCAAAAATGTTTGCCAGTATTTAGTATAAAGAGTTGGGTATGGCAAAATTCAGCTTTGTGACTTTATGCAGCCACTTTCTGGGAATGTCACAGTTACAGGCTGTTGTGAGCACCATCTATTGAAAACCATGTCCTCTCCAGAATCTTTTTCAGGAAATAATTTTATTTTGATTGCTTCTGTTTTGTTGACCAACAATGTAAACTTTTGCTTGGAATATGTCCTGTATTTTCCTGATACAGAGATGGGAGAAGTGGAGTTTGTCTGCCAACATTAGCCATCTTAAAGTTTGTTTCCCAGTATAAATTAACATTTTTTTCCTTCTCTTATCAATAAAGAGATACAGACACCTCTAGAGGACCTCACCAGTACCTGTGTTTTTTTCTTATTTAAAGAAGTTTATTTAAAAGTGTCTGGCTCTGCAAGTATAATGAATCAGGAACTTCCAAACAGCAGTTTCGAGGAAAAGGTTGCTTGAATTCTGTTTAGGAAAGGAGTATCTTCTTCTTGAGTTCATGGCTGACCATATAAAATAGAATCTGCAAATCAAAAATGTTTCCAAATATAGCTCTGCTGTTGGCTTGGAGGGAGGCTGTAGCACTAGAAAATGACACTGCTTCTATTACTATATGGATGACATAGAGAAATGTCTTACTAAAAGGTTGCAGTTCCTCACAGAATTAAATATCAAAGATTAAAACTAATTTAGCAATTCATTTTGTAGCATAAAGTAGTTCTTAGCATACAGATAAAATCATACATTTTTTAAACTAATGATAGGTTTTCAGGAGGCTGGCTGGGGAGTTTCATATCACAGTATATATTTAGCTGGATGCATTTTCTTCAGTAAAGCTGCCAGTTTGTAAATAAGACCTATGTTCGTGAACCAACAATCATTTGTTAAAACTTTAACTTTCTATTTTTGCACATGAAAATTCCGACAAAGTTTTTGAAGTCTGTTTTCTTTCTTATCTCTGTTTTTCAGGTTAGGCATATTGCATCTAAAGTCTGAAGTAGGTTTTCTGGGACAAGCTATCTGGGACATTTAATTTTATTGAAGCTTACTCTTCCAGTCCTATTGTCTTAGTACAGTAAATGCTTGATAATTGTTATATGCATAAGCAAGACAATATCAGCCATTTCCCTGGTACAATATCAATTTTTTAAAAGACTTACAATTCTCCAGGCTGTTTAGCCTGGGATCAGGATTTAAATGTACTCTGATTGTGGACTGCTGTACACATTCATCACTTCTGTGCACTGCTTCCACACATAGAACTGTTACTGCTTCAGAGCAGCTGGTCATGCATGATTATAAGCAGATCTAGCTCTACTTTCATCCTGTCTAAAATCTTGACATATCTGTCCTCTGCTGAAAACGAGTGACACAGCTCCATGGCAATTCAAGTGTCATCACGCTGGGTTAGCAAGGTCTTCATATCAGCATCAGGAGGAAATGTGTTGACACTTTGTTTACAACCATTCCCTGTGGACAACCAGAACCGACTCGCCTTTCACTCACATCTATTTTACATTGGCACAATTCCACTGGGTTTCCAGGTACTTTTCTTGGTAGCCATCTGAGATGAGAGTCAGATCCTTAATTCTCTGGTTTTGCTCATTCTGGAGTTGAATGTCAGTTTAAGGTCTCAGACTTGCAAAATGCTTTGAATGACTTTGTGTGAAGTTGTTTTAAACATTAAAGTGTAAATATAATAGTGTAGTTTTAAATTTAAAAAAGAATGTTTAAATGTGAAACTGTAAACATAATAAGGCATGAGCCTGATAATCATGTGAACCATATTTTTTTTTATCCTAGAGTGCTGAAGGTGAGTCATTTGATCCGGCCTTCTCATATGGACTAGTGATTTCAATTTTAAGTCCCTGATATTTGATAAGATTTAGACTGAAGAGAAATTCCAGGATTTTTTTCTCAGTGATTAGGATCTGTTCTAAAGTTTTATCATGTGGGTGATGTTGGCATCTAGAAATAAGCAGCAAAAAATGCAGATTCCTCTGTATCTCTGGTGTCACTACCATCATAATATCTGGCTTCAGAAGCTTCAGCACCCATCAAGACATCCCACTAGCTGTTAACTGTCTGCTTCTTATCTTTTACTTTTCACTTGTTTCCAGACAGACCAGTAGTACTCACTTAAGTGCCTCAATACCACTCTTGCTACAGCTTTTGGGGTTTCTGTCTTTCTTCTTTCAGACATTATGTCTGCCAACCACAGAAATCTATGATTTCACTGCTGCAAGTATCCTTCTATTTCTCTCATATTGCCTTTCCACATTCCCTTGGCTCTTCTGGTACCTTCATTCTTCTTTCATAAGGTCTGTTCCTTTGTGCATTTTTTCACCCCTCTCTTTTTTTTCTTTTCTTTTATCACAGCCATCCATATTATTGCTGCAGTCAGGCTTTGGGCCCATTCCTTCACTCCTCCCCATAGGATTGTCTTGATTCTTTTGATAAAAGAAATCAGGGAGGAGGGAGAAATGGGCACCTGAACTACATTCTCCTCTAGCATGAGTTCATTGTCCTCATCTTTTCTGCATTGTAATACCTCTATTATTCTCTTCTGACTCATATAAACCATGCCTGGTAATATCATCTTCCTTCTGCATCTTGCCAACCCCATCATACCCTCAGTAGGACCCTGGCTGTGGTTTCCATGTCCTTGCATTCCTCCAGAGAAAAGCTCTTTGCCCATGCTTCATTTTGCCTCTTCTCTCATTGCTATAGTGCCATAGTCAAGAAGAAATCAAGTCCAGCAGTTTCTACTTCGGGCAAAAAAAGTGTTTTTCCACTTCTCCCTGCCCAGACAGGAATGCAAGTGAGGAATTTGGACAGCTCTGGCTGCAGCCTCCTACTCCTGTCCCCAGCAGCTGCTGCTGCCCCTTTGCCAGCTCCTTCTCCAGCAGCCGGCTTTGCCAGGCTCCTCCTGCCTTTGAAACTCACCGATGCCCTCAGGCATCACAACCAGTAACTCACTTACAGCTCAGGGCACTGAAAGTATCTGCTTACCTGTAAATATGTACACAGGCACACGCTTACGCGTATAAATGTGCGCATATTATTTTCCCCCGTGTGCTCATATGCATATATACATGTCTACATGCTTGCATGGAAGCCAGTGACATCCTGGTTCTCTCATTTCTGTCCACAGGGCATGTAAGCAGGCTTTTTGGAAGTGCAGGCATGGCACACCAGTTTTACCTCCCGGTTTCAAATCTATTTCAGAGAAAAATTACACCTTTGCATGTGAGTATGTATGTTTGCATCATACAGACTTGGCTGTAGCAAATTTTTCCAAACCCTTTTCATGTCCTGTATTTCCCTCAGTCCTTGCATTTTTTTGAGGCAGGGCTTGGCTTTTCATACCTGTGGGCAGACCAGAGAGGCTCCAAACCCTACTTGTGCTGGCAAAGAATGTTTTAAAAATAAATTATTTCTAAAAATATAACTTTCAAGAAGAATTAATGCAGATAGCTTCTGAGGTCCCAGGCTTTTCAGAACCCTCACTACTGAGTAGGAAAAAAACCTCAGCTGAATACTTTACAAGTGTGTTAAATGCAGCTTTAAAATTGTTGTGCCGTGGCCAAGATGCTGTAATTTTTCACAGGCATTGCCGTGCTGTGGGAAAGAAGGAGGAACACATTTCTTTGTGCAGGAGGCTGGGTGTTTCTCAGCAGCTCTGTCCTCTAGGCTGTTCCCTCACAAGCTTGACTCTTTGCCTGAGGCTGGCAAGAGGCAAGTCTCCTTCTCTTGCGTTCCTTGCTTTCTCTACAAAATCCACCGAGGAGCTCCACCCCAGCATTCTCACGCTTCTTAATGTGGCTATAAACAGCACCTTATTTACTGCCAGATCAAGTTATCTGCATAGGTTATTTCAACCTAATTTTTGTGCCAATCCTATTTTAATTCAGCCAGAATACTGGCAACAAGCTTTTCCTTTCCTTGGATTGCAGGAATGCTGCCAAAAAATTATCTACTATTTCAGAAACAAGGAATGGCTTCATGTTAGAAGCCTGATCTCAAAAGGGATGACTACACTGAGGAAAAAAAAACCAAAAAAAACCAAAAAAAAAACCCCAAAAACCTTGTGCTTTTCTCAACTGCACAGTCTTGAGGCTCATGTCTACCGGATTTTAATCCACTAATGTCAGGGTTTCTGTGTAAAATCTCTTGTGTAGAAACAATTGCTATCATGATCAGTATCTCTTTTTGTTGGCCAAAATCCCAAGGCAGACTAGCACTTGCCCAAAACAATTTATTAGAAGCCTATGTACCAGGAGTCCTTAGCTAACAAAGCCAGAAGAAGTAGTAAGCATTTATTAAAACAAACAAACAAACAAACAAAAAAACTAACTATTCAGCTCTCCTGGGTATAACCTAGAGCCTGCAGATATGACCACACCATAACTGATGGTTTCATGCATCTTCAAAAAAATCCCAGGGAATAAACTGACTCATTCCTGTTACCTCCAAAGCAGCCCTGTCATCAGCAGAGACACTCCCTTTTGGCAATGAGAGTCTGTAAGATTGCAGCTTCTTAATTGGGACATAGTTCTGCCCTCTTAAAACAGAACAAGAAGGGGACCCCAGGGTAAGAGGCAACTGTAAACTTGATTTCCAAAGCAGCTTGTGCAAGGGACAGAAAATTGTGTGTTTGACCACTTGCAGTCCAGGCTTAGGCTAAATAGTGCACCTTGACCATGCCATTGGGGTGCTCCACAGCTGTATTCCTTTCTCCTTACCTACTCTTGTTCATCAGCATGTTTTGCCTTATTTGTCTGCCATCTCTATTTTGAATGGGCTGCAGGCCATGAGTGCCCTTTGGTCTGACTTTCCCAGGTAAAGGCCTCTGTGGCTTTGTACAGCCATCACACCAAGAGCCCAAACCAGAAGGCTACTAGGCTCTCTTTTTTATATCCAATCCATTGTTGGAAACAATTAAAGAGAATCTGATTATGAGAATCAGGGTTAGTTCAGATGACCTTTCTGTCAACGTGTTTAAGGTTTTCAAACAATTAGGAGCCACACTTAATACCTACAATTAACTCATACAATCAGTTCTCCTTTCTCATTTCTCTACCAGCTCCACCTTTGTTACATGTTCCCCTGCTTCAAGTTCCTTTAAAAGCCCCAAGGGAGGGAGAAAAAGATATATTCTCACAGGTGTTTTTAGTACTCTGATGGGAGGAGGGGATCCTGTTTATGAACAAGGCTTGTGCTCTTATAATGCAAGTCAGTCAGATAAAGCAGTACTAAGGGTAATAAATCACTTTAACAGAGACAGTGATATCTGGGTGCTATTTTGGATTCATCTTCTTGCAGGTTTGAGCAATCTGAAAGTGCCAAACATTTGCAAGGTAATAATGTAAGGTCATGAAGGAAAATTGTGGTAAGAACTCTAATAGAGCAATCTTTCCAGGAATCTTTGTGGCCTGAACAGCTCTAGGGGCAAAGACAACCCACAGCTAGGAGACAGGAGGTGCAGGCATGCCTTGTACTGTGGACAGGAAAACAATGTCTGTCCTCTGCTGGAAGCCCTTGCCCTGGGGAAGATCAGCAGAAACAGTGCACACAGATTGTCAGTGAAGAAGCAAAGGGATTAGTTATGATAGCTCTACATTTGGATTTTCTCAGGGCTTAAATACGGCAAAACTTAGATGGGCTTAATTGTTGGACCCTGACAAGCTGCTTCAGATAGAAGCTGCCTGTGTGACCTCCTCTGAACTTGCCATCTAGCCATATTGCACTCTGTGAGCTCTTGAAGTCTTTTATAGGTGTGCAGTAAGTCAAGGAACCTCAGGTGTTAAGTTTAGCTTCAGGACCCCTGTCTGAGGCTCATAGTTCAAATGACTGATTCATGATTATATTTCAGGTTTCAGCAACAAACAATTTGACTACTGTTAGACTACTACATTACAGACCTGGGTGTTAGACTGTAGGATTCACTGCTGATGTTTTGGCAATACACTGAAGATGACAAAATTTAAGTAAAATTAAAAGAAATGCTTGTTTAACTGACTGGCATAATGAACACCAACACTGGGGGAAAAAAATCAACAGCAACTCAAACTGGAACAGGAAAATGACAGGTTAGAAAGTAATTGGATAAACTACATGTGTCCAGATTGTCTTTGCCTGGTGAATTCTGCCCCAAAATAGTGAAGGAGTTGGCTGAGACAGCGTTAAAGCTGCTTTCAATTGTTCCAATAGAATTGTGGCAGAGCAGTGAGCATCCACAAGACTGCAAGGGGGCTAGGCTAACACCTACTCAAAGGGGAAAGCAAGTCACTGAATTGTCAGGCTGGAAAAAAATGAACAATCAGTCTTTGTAACCATCTCAAAGAACACAAAGTGGTCAGTAACAGCCGAGATGGATCAGAGCAAATCTGATCTAATCCACTCCAAACAACCTAATTTCACATGATGAAAAGTGGTCAGCTTTTTGTCACTTTTCAAGCTGTTGTCAGCTGAGGCAGGCAACATATGCTTGACTCACTCCATTTGCAAAGCAGACCTGTGTCTACAAATAAATGTATTAATTGATATCTTTTTCTTCACAATTTGTGGGAGGTAAAAAGGTACACAGATAACATCTGTTCAGATTTTAATTTTTTTTTACTTAGAGAACAGAAGATTTTCCCATCAGTTGCAGCAAAGAGAAAAAGAATAACCTGATCTCCATATGTACAATTCAAAAGAAAATAATAGTCAAAGAAATATACTTAAACTGCAAAAGGAAGATATTGCATTATAGAGACCAAAACTCTGATTTTAAGGCTCATTTAGTATTGGATTAGATTATTCAAATGCCATAATTTGTTCTCCTTAAGAACTGATGAGACAAACACCTGCTGAGAATCACATGGTTATTCCTCATACTTCCAGTTTTATTTTCTCTGTTTTTCCACGATTTAGAAATATTTGTGATCTCTGATAGTGCTGGTGAAACAAACTAAACTTCCTCTGTCAGAGGAATAAGGTGCCTGCACTTTGGGGAAACTCTAACTACCAAAACAGATACCCAAGAGAGTATTTCATGGTCCTCTTTCCTAGATTCAGTTCCCAGTTACAGCCAGTTCAACTTCTCTGGCTTTTTTTGCTTTCACTTTTGCAATGTCTAAATCTGCAGTAGCTGGCAGCCCCATGCCATGCAGAACACTGTGTTTAGGGTAGCTTTCTGGTGTTTGTGCTGTGATGAATAAGGTAGAGGGATTCAGTGTACTGTAACACCTGGAGGAGGGAGCATGTTCTCATATAAGCACTGACCTTTTTTGGATGCACAGGTATGCTCCATGGATGCTCAGCAAACACTGCTTTATAAAGTGCTCCCAGCCTGCTGTGAGAGTGCACTGGCAGGACAGGGCAGCTCCAGTCAGGCAGGGAGCCCTGGGCACAAGCCCCATGTTCTCACCATGTACCTTCAGCATCAGCTTCTTTTTTTAGGTTTTTCTAAGAGAGGCCAAGAGAGCTGATGAACAGTTGGGTCTTGTGAAGAATAGAGCCAAGACAGCTGAAGGGGCTTGATTCAGCAATTTGTTTAGTCTGATACCAATTTCCCTCACCCTTTATGGACTACTTAGCCTCTCATCCCCAACTTCAGTGTATTGTTTTTAAGGAGCAACAGGTTCAGTTGGAGGCTGTAACTCTAGGCAAAAAAAATAACCAAGAAACATGTATGGCAAAACCTTGGCCTTTGGCATCTATTCTTTATTCTGCTGGGCAAATCTTTGTAAAATCAAATCTACTCCAGGATTAGCTAGAAACAGTCTCTAGAGATGAAGTGGTTGTGTTTCCTTCATAAAATTCCAGCAGAGAGCCATGTAACTTCTACTAATTTCAATTGGAAATCGGATTGTAAAACAAGTAATCCATTTAAAATTAATCTTTACATATTGATCTTCCAGCAGGAAATAATAAAAGAAAGGGTAATCCACAAAGACCAGCAAAGATTCCTCTGCAGCCTGGTGGAATTCCCATTAAAAGATGACAACTGTCCTGAGTTAGCAGTTGCTGTCTTTGGCAGGGAGAAGCTCATTTTACCAGTACAGCCCTGTCAATTGCCAAACAGATCATTCAAAAAAAGGGGTTAGTAACTGGCATTTAGGTGAGAAGTAGTGCTGAGGAAGCTGAATAGAAGTGCTTTACAGAAGGGAAATTGAAAACATGGAACAGGCTGTGCCAAGGGAAAAACCTGAAACAGGCTGTTCTGCTCAGCAGCAGGCAGAAATAATGGCTTGTAGAGAGGTAGGAGATGCCAAGGAGCACATTAATTTTCCATTGCTGGAAGTGTACCTGCCAAAGACCAGCCTCAGTAACCCCTTCTGGCCCTTACATGTTTCCAGGTAACAGTAAACTTTCATGTCTGAACTTGCTCTTTGTCTTAGAGTTCATCCTCTTCTCTCCTTCTGCCTTTTAAATTGTATTTGAAAGGTTTCTCTGACAGATGCTCAATTTATCAGTTTCATTTATATTATCTACAGGGAAAACCAGAGTGTGAGCAGATGCTTCCACTCGTGATATGCTCCTCTCTTTAGGCCTTCTGCTGATGACCTCTACAGTACGTGCTGAAATCTAAAATATTTATCCATATGACACTGTTCTTCTAATTAGTGCAAATGATGTTGCATGTCTTTCATAGCATCTCCTCTGAGACAGCATATGTGATCAGCTGTGGCAATAGATTTGTTTTCTTTCTTCCCTTCATTCTCTCTTTTCTCCTGTCATGCTTGAATCTGCTTTTATTCTAGGCTGAAATCCCTTAAGTTTAGCACTGTCACATTTACTGAGTATCTCAGATTAAAACTTGATCATATTCTCTCCAGGGAACCAAGTAAATGTCTCTATAATAAGAGCATGGCTCAAACACGAGGAGTAGTACACAATCTTCAACCCTTTTAAGGTTGAAGCCATGCTGTTGAATTTGTCTAGGATGCCAGATCTCAGGTGCTGTTCCTCCGAGTGATCTTATACAATGGTGAGCAGGTGGGCTGGAAATAGAAGCAATGTAAGCAATTGTGTTAGGACTTGTGTTCTGGAAGGAGCTGAAAGCCCTGCACTGATTTGGCATTTTGTGAGCTGGAGCTTG
The DNA here is from genome assembly GCA_013400575.1 of Peucedramus taeniatus. Classification (NCBI taxonomy): domain Eukaryota; kingdom Metazoa; phylum Chordata; class Aves; order Passeriformes; family Fringillidae; genus Peucedramus; species Peucedramus taeniatus. The sequence continues at coordinate 448,873 of WBNO01004541.1, read as the reverse complement.
ATCTTTTTCTCTGGCTGTGACTCAGAACCTCTCTGAACTCTGTAATTCCAGAGAGCCTGGAGCCCTGTTCTACCTTGGGTCCCTGTAAGGTCTGTGATCAGCCTTGAAAAAAACAAGAATTGGCTCAACATTGCCAGGTGTCATGGGTAATACTAAATTATTTTATAACTCTCCAGAAGACTAAGGGAGAAAATAAGTAGATCTGAAATAGATGCCATTCCAGCTGCTCACTGAAAAGTGTCTTGTAACACTTTCCTCAACACTGTGTAAATATGAAATCCTTCTGCCAGTAACCCTTAGAGGGAACTAAGCATAGACTCAGCTGAGTAAAGTGAGGCACAGAGGAGTGAGATGCCTGGAGCAGTGCAGTGCTGGAGGAAGAATCAGCAGCCTTCCTCCATCTACCTGCTCTGAGTACCCCATGTATGTGCTCGACCTCCTGGGCCTCTGTTGAAGCACAATTTTTGATTAGGCTGGATTTAAAGCAGCTTGATCATCTTTTCCCTGTGGCCCAGCTTAGGGCAGCTCTGTCTCTGTTCCTCTGCATGGCAGCAGCTTCCCAGTGCCACGGGTGGCCACTCTGGTGCCCAGGGTCAGGGCCATGGGCAGGCATGGTTCAGCAGTGACACAGCCAGGCTTTGCTGCTCCAGTTCAGCACTATAACAGCACAGAAGGTGCTGCTTGCTGCTTCTAGACCTTCCGTTCTGCTCTGCCAGAAGCATATGGGTGATTTGGATCTTGATTTATAGGGCAGACTTCAGCAAAGTCCATTTTAAAGGCTGTAGCTCAACTCACTTATTTAAGTCAGCCAGAATTTTGTGATTTTTTTTCATTTCTACACAGTTGAAAATGTATCAGCAAATTCAGTCAACCTTTTTGTTCCTGTATAAGAATGTACTGATTGTGCTTTCATAAATTACAGCATGTGCTGCTTCACCAAGGTGAAAGTGTAGCAATGTTCTTTTTCAGGACTATTGCTTGGGCAATAATAATTTGTCGCTAGGCAATATTAAAATTTTCCTACAATCCTCTGTCTGCCTTATCTTTCTCATGAAGGCTTCTTTTTGCCAGTGCTTTATTCTGCCTTTTGCCCCACCACTTCACACATGTACCTTTCAGCATCTGCATTTGGCCAGGCTGAGATGAGGGACAGGGGACTGAGCCCTGTGGCACCCCACTGCCTGGCCCTGCCAGGATGCTTTGGATGGCTCTGGACAGGGTGAGATGTCAGGGTCTGGCTGGGTCGAGGGTGCTGCAGGGCCCATCAGCCATCCAGGCTGACACAGCTAATCCCCTTGCTGTCAGGGACAGCTGTCAGACCATGCTGGCTTTTTGGTCACTGCCAGCCCAGGCCAGATTTAAGCTGATGTCCTGTGGATGGCCTTGGATACCTCATCATCACTCCTGTGAGGGACTTTCCCTTAGTTTTCTATGTTGGAGTTTATTCTGCAGGGTAGGCAGTGCTGGTGCTATAACTAGGTTGCTTGAACCTGGAGAGCTGAGAGACTGAGCCAACCAGCTCAACATATTTTAATCTTCAGGCTTTAATCAGAGCCCAGGGTCTGCACTGATGCCTGTAAAATACAAACAGAAGGGTGTGTTCAGCAGTCACTCCAAACCACATCCCTGCTTATTCTAGTTCTGGCTGCAAAGGTCACGAAGCACTCAGATGAAGGCTACTTCTAATTATTATCCCATTTGCAAAAAAAAAAAAAAAATCCCACAGTGCAGTCATCCATGAAGAAGTGAAGGGAGGGAAATATGTCTTATATAAGCAGCACCTTTGGGGATTTGCTTGACTTTGTGTGTGCATATGTATGTGTAACATTTGGTGAAAAATGCTCTTTCTGTTGGAATGGATATTATTCATGAATATGGTTCCAGTTAAGCTAATTGCTTTTGACTTTAAAAAAAGAAGGGAAATTTCTAGCAAGATGAAATACCTTACTTAGACATCTTTGAATTAAGCGTTTCAAATTCTCATTTAAAAAGAAAAAAATTTGCATGATAATCAATCTGTTTTCTTTTTTAAGAAAAAGGATTTGAGTTGAGGTAGAAGAAGCTAAACAAAAAAAGGAAGCAGCTGACCTAAAACTAAATTTGTCAGATATCCTAAATTTGGCCATCTGACTGAATGAATCTGGCTTTCACAAAGCCCCTTCTCAGAGGAGGTAAATTGTGATCTAGCCATTCAGGGTGAGCCTTTCACTCAAAAGCTGCTTGATGGAGAAGCCTCTGCATACCACAGGGAGGAAAGTAGGCCAATCTTTGTCCTTTAGAGAGGCACCTGAAGCTGTGTAATCGTTGAGGATTAAAATCCTCTGGGACTCTTGCCTCCAAGATGGACAGATGGCAACTTCATGTAACAATAAAGGCATCCTTGCAAAATAAATGAAAGACAATTAGTTACTTCATACATATCAGAAGACCCTATTGCAGACAGCAAGTGTTGGGGATTTGAAAGGGATCAAATAAGCTCTTAAGCTATATTTTTTCCAAGGCATATGGAGGGTAGAATTTAGGGCTGTGCAAATAATAGGAGTGTTGGGGTTTTTTGTTCTACAACTGAATGAAAAAATCAGAATAAGAAATGACAAATTGGATTGAATGCTAGATTTTCAACAAAACAAGACTTAAAAAATAATTACCTGTTCCCAACAGATCACATGTATTTCATCTTCCTTTCAACCATTTAAAAAGCCACACCAAGTAACAGTCCCATTAATACCCACACTGTTAATACCTCTGTTTTATTGTGATACCAGTGATTACACTGTTGGCTCAGAATGTGGGATACCAACACTGAATATCCCACTCTACCAAAGGGTCTCTCTGTGCACTTTTCCTGGACAGGGCTCATACCCATGTGTGTGCCCTGGGGCTTGCTCTGCTGACACTATTATATTTATTTTTATTTCCAAGCAGATGCTGGATTTTGAGCAGCACTCCACAGCCTCAGCAGGAGTGTAGTCCTGGCATGACAAGGATGAGTGCTGGTCCCTCCTGCTGGTGGTGGGTAACTCAGGGATGCCAGGGGTAGTGACAGCTCTGAGAGCAGGGTGGAGACTTCAGCCACATGACACTGCAGCCAAGCACCTTCCAGCTCCACTTGAGCTTTGAACTGAAGCCTTCCTAGGACATTAGGAAATGCTGTCAGAAGTGTAGAGGGCTTCTCCACCAGTGTGCATATATTTGCTTTCCTTCTGGCTTTCAGAGTCAACATTATCATGCCCAGAACTTGCCTGAAAAAGCAGCCTCTCATTCTACCTAGTGCCACTACTCTGTTCCTCTCTAACATTCTCCCTTCACCCTTCTCCAGCCCAGCCCAAAGTGCTGGTACCAAAATTGCTTTTGTTTCACATTGCTCTCATAACACCAGACCTGTTAATTCCTTTACATACCTAGAGGTGTGAGCATCAGGTTCACTGAGTCCTTGTGTTTTCTGTCAGCAATTTCACTCCACTGTCATACCTGGTCCTCCTGGCACTAGTTCAGCCCCTGAAACCGTCCTCACTCTGGCCTGTGTGTTACTTCATACTGTTTGCCAGGCCCTGCTCATGCCACATCTCCTGCTCACACCCATCTCATTCTCTTCCACAGTATGTGGCCACATTGCCTCCAGCTGCATCTCTTAGCATAGTTAAGGAGGCTTCTTACACTGCTTTTGCCCCAGGAAACCTTAAGCAAGTCACTTCCCAGAGGCCGGGCCCTTCCTGGGATTTGCCAGGTGCATGGCAGGGCTGGCAGAAAATTTTGGATATGTGTTTCCTTCAAACCTCTACCCAATCTCACTGCACTCATCAGTGCAGTGTTTCACTGACTTCCCACTTGAAAGTAGTGAGGGAACAACTTCTCTCTGCATTTCTTCCCTTCTCTGCTCCTGATTGTTTGCCTACAAACTGGCTGGGACTGGTGTTGTTTCCCATCACTTCTTAGCAGATACTCTGGCACAAAGGGACTCTGATCTCCACAGATCTAAGCCCTGCTGTACCAATAGCTAATTAAAGTTTCTTCCATATTTAGGACCCTAATCATCCCTTTACTGACAGCTCTGTGAAATTGCAGTGACTGGAAATCAGACTCAATGATACTAAAAAGTAACCAACCAGACTGAACACATCAAACGTTTTCTGACCTGCTTCACTTTGTCTCCTTTATCTGAACCACATGGGTGGAATTTAGCGCCTCTATTTTTAAACCTTTAACTCTGGCATTGACCTCTTTACTGCAGTCACCCTATGTTCCCTTTGCAGTCAAAAAAGAGAGAGGCACTTCTGGGGTGCAGTTTGCATGGCCTACTTTTGGGGTCTACTTTAGGGCAAGATGAAAGGGACCCCAGAAATGCCTGCTTCTTCTATTCACTGACTGTGAACAAAGTCTTGATAGTCATGCCACATGCTCATAGTGTCAATCAAAAGTTAATCTAAATGCTCTGAGTTGCCCTTTAGGCACCATTGTGCACACTGTCAGCTCTTAAAAAACCAGATTATTTATAGCATATGGAGTTTTGTATGTTGCACAAGTTCTGTATTTATATACATATCATACCAAATCATGCATTCATCCATTACTAGGAAGCTAATCAAGCAGCTCTAGTTATCACTGTAACACTTTTCTTACAGTTTCTTGGATGAGAACTCCACCTTCCAGCAATTAAAGCCACTATTGATACTAGAGGAAAGTGCATGGGGTATAGATTTGCAAGGTCCATGTCCTTGGTGATTCTTTGCCTTTCTGACAATGTAATTCCAGTGCTAACCACAAAGTCAGAGCCACACTGGGGAGTCTGGCTGATTGTGTTTCTTTGTCTTATCAGGACTACATGGCAGCTTGCTGGGGAGTTTGGCTGGTACTACTGAGTAATAGTAGCATACTCCATGAACCAATTCCTTACCTGGGCACTCCTACCAGTAAAGCTTTTGGGAACAAGGACTTGATGTGTCAGTGTGAGAAAGCAGGCTGTTCCCAGTTTTTTGCTGCAGCTGACCAAAATTAGGTCTGGAATTTTTAAATTTACATTTGAATCCACATGTGGGTCACTTGATGCTGAGACCCACCATATGCAAAATTAATAACCCATCAGTGCCACTGGATCTGCCTGATGGATGTTGTTAGTCACCCACTACATTGCAGCCTTCGAGAAATGGAACTGGTACTTAGAGGAAAGGATGTTTTAAAAGCACTCAAAGTGCTATAGCCTCTGAACTAACTCTGCTGCTACATTTAATGCAGAAGATGAGAGAATTTTTGGGGAGGCAGGCCACATCTGCCTTCTTATAGATGCCTAAACAATAGCTCTGAAGAAAGTTTTGATTTTGCTGTTAAAATCACTCTGGGAGGAAGTAATGATTTGACTTATTTTTCCCCAGTATGCACCTGAGAACTGGTGTCAGTCACAGCAGGACTGATGCACAGATGAGGGCACACATGCTACCATACATACAAACTACCTGCATGTCCTAGGACCATGTTCTGACATCACTAATTTGTTTAACCTGCCTACAAGGTAATATAAAAAAGTGGAAGAAAATAAGCTGCTGCTATCACTTTTCAGCAACAGTAAGTCATTTGGTCTTGTGCAATAATATTGCAATAAAGCCTCTTGATATAAACACCATTTTGTGACAGACAATTCCATTTATTTCCTTGAAGTGGAATGCTAATTAAATCTGTCACTCGTTCTTCTGCCAAAGTTCTGCTCCTATATCTGTGGGCAAAACTATATTTAAATACCCTTCAGAGTCAGTAGTATTTCATTGATTTGATTTCTGAAGGGAGCATAACCAGGAAAAATGTATTCTGTTATCTTCTCACCTAGGAAAACAATCTGATAAGCAGATTCTTAAGTGGAGACATCTTTTGGTAATTTGGTAATGGTATCTTTGTATGGCAAATGAAAGTATTATGAATAATACCTTAATGTTTCAGTGAATCTCTTTACAGTGATAAATTGCATTAAAAATCCATAGCAAAATATTTTCCCTTTCTTCCTAAGAGGCATTGTAGCTGTTTTCTTTTATGCCCAATGGAGCCTGCAGAAGTTATCCTTTGTGTGCAGCAATCCCGGAGCTCTCACGTACCTTTCAAAGAAAATTGGCCCAGCTGTACTGCATTTCTTATGGAAAGCCCCAGAGACCCATATTCTCTTTCTAGCTCAAAAAGAGCCCAGACCATCAATCAATATCCCACTGCATTTAAGAAGTGGGTTTCCCTGAAGGAAGAGGACTTGATAGGCTTATTTGCATTTCCCCTTCCTAGACATCTGGCTTTATGCAAAGTCTCTGAAAGATGAATAGTAGGTACTTCTACCTCAATCACACTGCAATACTGAACTGCAGCAATGCCTGTGCTGAGGCAGCTCCCAGACAGGGCACTCCCAACCTTTCCATGGGGTCCAGAACTGTGGACTAGGTCCCATCTTCTCCCTATGGCAACACATATGCAGCATGGGGGGCTTTGGGTGGTGTGGGCTGAGCTGAGGGAAGGCACACAAGCAGAAGCAGCATACACAGGTTACTTTACAACACTATTTCATACTTGGAAACAGTGATTCACAATTACAGCAGAACATGTGTTTGCATGTGAGCCCTGAATGGTGCTTTCCAGAGCAGTGGGGAGGAGCAGCACAATGGTGCCAGCAGCCTGCTAAAAGAGGTTGTGATACAGATGCAAGACCTTCACTGCAGCTTAGAATATTCCTGGTATGTAAATTGAAAAGGTCTAATTTTTCAATGAAAGCACACGTGTCAGGTCATGCTATTTGGGACTTGCACAGAGCCAGAGCAGCTCTACAGTGGATATAAAGAGCTCTTCAGCCTCTCTAACTGATGCTCAGCTTCCTCCTCACTCCAGATACCAAAGGATGGGGAGGCTCAGCTGCACCAAGTAATCTTTATGCTGAAAACCTATAGCAGATGTCTGAGGGCAGTTCCAGAGATTTCACACTGCTCAGAGACTCTGGCATCTTGCAGCATTAAGTCAGAATTATGGACCCTTAATGACCTCAAGACAGGGTCCTCCGAGCAAAGGTCTGCCTTGATGGCAAGTGTGATTATTGTCCTTGGATGGCCATCAGCAATGCAGACAATGGGTCTGTGTGTCTGGCTAACAGCTGTCATCATGTATGGGATCAATATGTGCCTGCCATGGCCCAGGGTTTTAAGAAGGACAAGAGAGGTGCAGAAGGTTGCATGAAATGCCTCCTCTCCCTCTACCATTCTTGGCCATAGGTTAGTGGGTTATTTTAGCATCTGATGTATCCAGGCTAATCCACTGGAAATCAATCAGATCAGCTGGGAATGGACATCCAGTGATGACAGATTGAATTAATGGTCTTTATCATTGATTCAGTGACAAGGGTCTAATCCTGGTATTTCTGCCATGACAGGCAGAAGGGAGCACACATGGGAAAGCACAGACAGGGTAAGTGCAAACATGCTTTTAACTTCTCAAAGACCTGTACATATGAGTAGGCTGATGCTGGAATAAATAATTTACCCTGTATTTTTAGTAGAAAGTCAGGTCCAAGCAACTAATGTTTGTATCTTCCCTCACTGATAGCATTACTGAATGATATGTACCTACTTCCTCATCAAGATACACACATTTTAATTATAGAAATATTCCAGTTTCACTCTTGCTTCCAAATATATCCAGGCTTTTAATGTTATCACACCTATCTAAATACTAGTAATGTGATACCTAAATGCTGTCGTGGTCTGAATTTTGTGTTATTTTATGTTATGTCAATTTAAATATCACTTAAACTAGATTTTTTTGCTTCAGCATTACCACCTTTCTGAAGGCGATGTAGTAGAGAAATGTAGTCTGTATTTTCCCTTGTAGACTTCAGGGTCTGTTCCCCAAAGATCAAGAGGTAATTTTTTGAGTAATAATTGAGGATGTCTTGAATTTTGACTTTTCAAGGGAAGTTAAAAGACATACCCAAAACCAGACAAAGTCACCAGTCATCTTTTAAAGACTTCAGCATGTCCACGCAGCTTTATCTGTGATTTATCATCACAGCTATTATTTGTCTAAAAAAGAGGCCTATACACATAAATATAAGAAGTATCAGTGACACTGCTGATACAGGAAAGGTCAGCAGGATCAGACCTTAATATTTTACATGTAATCCTATGAATATTAGGTCCCATATGCCCTGCTAATTCCAGCTTTATCTCTAATACGTGGCTTATTTCTTAGGATTAGGTTAAGAACAGCAATTGGCTGTTCAACAAGCAGTGCACCAAAGCACCCATCTTGCAGCTACAATTGGCTTCTTCTGCTGGGATTGCAAAAAATAATTCTCCAGCTCAATATCTAAGCAATTGAATCTCTCTGTGATGAAATCTGTGCCTCCTAATGGCCCACATGTATGTGCAGAAGAATTCCCTGATCTGCTGGCAATAATTACTTTGCAGCCATGGAGAAATCTGGGATGGCAACGGTTGTCTGAAAGCAATATTCCAAGTCATCTTTTACACTTGCCAAAATATTTCTGCCTCTTCCTCTGTGTGGCTGTTGGGCTGGGGTTTGCTGAGAGCTGCAAGCCCCTCTTTGCCTTTCACCATTACTCCCTGTCAGAGCCAGGACAGGACACAGCACTGTGCCACAACAGTGCACAGTCTGCCAGCTGGGGTGGGAGCAGATGGTGTTTTGAGCTGGATGAGCAGGGAAGTGAGCACATGAGGCTGGGAATGGTGCTGGAGGGTAGCTTGGGCACGGGGTTCAGCAGCTGGGCTGTGGAGTCAAGGGCACCTGTGCACTGCAGAGCCCGTGCTGCCTTCTGCGGGAGGCTGTTGCTACATTCAGATTTCAGGGTACTTGCTTCAGTGCCCGGGGCCAGACCCCTGCAGTGATCTCTCCAGGCTCCACATCACATCCTCACCCACACAGCAATCCAGCTCACAGTTCCTTTTGTGAACACCTTGTAAAAGCCCATCCTAAAAATAAGCTTCTTGACTCATGGACGCAGTGAGAAGGAGTGAGAAAACAGCAGTTAAACAAACACAGGCAAGGCATGAGAGTGCACAAAGTATTAGTTCACTGTCACATCATCCAGTTAGTTCATTTTGTCCTCTGTCATTTGCATCACATGCCCAGGCAGTCATTTAAATGCTGGAGTTTTTCCTTTACCTTTGTGGCTTCCAGGGTAATATTTCCTTCTGTTGGTTGGCTGGCCTCACTGTCTCTTTGCCAAGGTCTGGATGAGTGGGAGCCTCTAGCAGTCTTGTGACTGACCTTCTGCTCTGCCACCAGCTCAAAGGTCTCCCAGCTGCACACCACACAGGCCTCGGACACATCTTTCTCCCAAACATCCATCAACCTAGTGAATAAAGATGCAAAAACTGCTAGAACCAAAATGAAGACATCCATGAAGACACTGCTTCAAATAAACCCTCCTCACCTGCCAGAAGTCATCCAGAAGCATTGGTTGCTCCAGTTTTGAAAGTTGATGAATGGTTGGAAATTTCAGTGCTGAAGATGTTTGTGCCTGCATATATGGAACAGGTGAGCTGATGAATGGGTGCCAGAAAGACAGAAACAGCAACACATTGTTAATATGGGGTGAGTGGCATCTCCCTTTGCTTCTGAGAAATAGTGCAAGCAGCTGAGAAGCAAGGAAAAGGGATACCTGGCCTGTGTCCCCAGTATTACCTGCAGCTTTTAAAAGACAATTTCTCATCCCTTCCCCTGTGGCCATCCCCTCTGGAGGCCAGGTGGCATTACTAGAGGAATGGTCCCATGAAGGATGGGGACCACAGAGATGTCCATCCTTTATCAGGTCTGGCATCTTGAGGTGGCCATGGAGTGCTGCAGCCACTGCATACCATGGCTTTGCTAATGCTGGGGACAAAACAGCAGCATCATCCCTACCTTTCACCTTTCCTAAAACCTAAAGTCCTCTCACCCCTGCCCATCCTCAAATTAGACTTAAACGGACAAACAGGTTACAAAATTACTATTGCATTGGACTGCAGCACACTGCTGAATCTCCACACAACCAGTGTCCTCACAGAAGAATGATTTCTTTAGGGAACCAGGCTAAAAACATAATTAACTGGGTGAAGCTGCCAAGAGAGGCTGTGCCTGTGGGGTCTGGCTAGGCTGGATGCTGGCTGGAAGCCCTGGGGCATCATTATCAGAGAGCTGACCCCACACACACCCTACACAGAGCACAAGGCCCGGCGTGGGGTGGAAGCCACACTAGACAGCGTGACATGGGTGTCACAGGGTGTGACATGGTGCATGGGCAGAGCTGTAGGCTCACCTCCACTGGCTTGGGACTGGAGATGTTGCAGAGCTTCACAAACAGCAGTTTTTGATGCACAGACAGAACAAAAGAAAAATAAAGAAATTTTGTATTCATCTCGACTTGAGCCAAAAAAAGAAAGTGTTTGGGTTTTTTAATTATTCTTGTGAAGGGACAAATGCATTTCCCTTATCCAAAATGCAGTGATTTATTTCTTTAGGTACCCAAAAAGCAAATCTTTTGAGGGTGTAAAATGGAACCAGTCCCTCCAACCCATCAGAAGACTGTGCCTTTCCATACCTCTTGCAAAAAGAGGCTGCCCTGCTGAAAGAGAAACTGCTGCCCAGATGCAGAAAACCTCAGGACACAAGTAACTACATAACCTCCACACTGTCCCTTTGTCCGCCCCTCGCAGCTGTTTGGCCTCTGCCCCAAGGCTGCGGGCAGCAGCTCAGGACAGCAGGCAGTGTCAGATTCATCAGCTCTGCATGGGGCTCCCATCCAGGTGAGATGCCCGTGGTGTTCCAGCCCCCAGAAAGCACGGGCTCATCCACTGCCTGCACAGACCTGGCCAAACCCCCAGGTTGGCCCCTGACCCCAGCCAGGGTCCCCAGGTTGTTGCTTTGCTTGTTCAGCATGTGTGGGTGCTGCGCTGTGAAAACACAATCTGTTCCTCACTTCTTCCTCTGCTCTCTTCCCTGATTTTGAAGTGGTTTGCTTCTCAGAGCAGCCAACTGGTTGAGGAGAGGCTCCTGTCTGTCACCACTGGCGTGTGGTGTCTCCCCAGTGCAAATGAGATGCAGGTATAAACAGCACCAGCCTCCACAGCTGGTGGTCAGCTGCCATGCAGGGGCTTAGCCCAGGACTAATCCACTCCAATGCTGTCAAAATCCAGCCTGTTAGCCCATGGTCCTTCTCTACAGAGAGGAATCATCTATCATTTCCCAGCTTCCCAACGCTGCTCCCATGCAGGTCTGCTTCAAGCGTCTCTCTGACGGGTGCAGGTGCCTTGGCAAGTGTGGGAACAAGAAGCCACAAGCAGGCTGCTCACTGAGCATCCATGGAAAACCTCTTCAGTCTCAGCTGAATGGGATGGGACTGAACTGATGATTATTGTGCTTGTCAAAGTGCCTGAGTATTTATGCTCTATGACCCTATCACATAAGAGCACACACAGACTATTTGGGCTGATGGGCTACATTATTAAGCATTAATGAAAATTTCTTGCATTATTATTGGAAAAATAGGATTATGGGCTTGGTGGGGTTTAATACCAGAAGGTAGACGTTTAACACCAGAAGGAAGAGGTTTAACATTATTTTACTTCCTAGACTAATATCTTATGCAGGAAAGCAAGCTGTGACCTTGATACGTAATGTTGCTGTTACCTGAAATTCACAAAATCCCAAGGACCATCTCAGTGCAAGCATAAATATGTATGTTGCATCAGCAGCAAGTGCAGATATTTTGATAGGACAGACAGCTAAGGACTTTGCTGTGGATTCCTCTGACTAAAATTAGGACATGGCAGACAGTGTCTGAGCCTACAGCTCCAGGCCCCCTTCAAAATCAATGGGGAGAAGCAGGCACCTCTAGGATACAATTCATCTGATGTGGATTAGACTTGCCTTAGAATAACAGGAGCTCCATGGATATCTGTGTGCCTGCTCTTACCATGGAGTCCATTTGGATAAGTAGCCCAGGTACAGGCCCAATGTAAGTGTGTGGCTTTGGTTATGTGAGTCCCATACCAGGTGAAAATGTAATCCCATACCTGGTGTTCTTATAGCACAAAACTGGGAGAAGAATGGAAGGTAGGAGACAGGGTGAGATTTGTTAACAATCCTCTAAGCTCTCTTGCTGTTATTTTGCTCCTCTCAGCTTGGGTCAAGCACAAGACCCTTGCAGTGCCCTAGAAAGGAGGTACTGTCCAATGGAAGGGAAAAAGAATGGGACATGCCACAAAGGCCCCTGCCCCTTTTGTTGTCAACTCAAAATCCACTCAGCCTAGGTAGTTCTAGTGAGATTTTAAGCACAGGCAGGAAAGGTGGGTCATGAACTTGGGGAGGTGTTTGCAGACAAACTCGTGCCTTACTTCAGTGGCTGCTGTTCAGGATCTTCCCACAGCCAGCTCCAGCACAATCAGTGGCCTTGGCTTTCTGTGTCTCCGGCATATCTCGAGCAATGATTGTTTTCCCCTTTAGACCCAGAAGCCTTTTTCTTTAAACAGTTTTTTAAAAAATAAATCCTTCTCTCAGCATAACAGCTCTAGCCCAGCAGCTGTGAGCAGGTCTTGACCCCCGATCTCACTGTCTGAGAACAGATTCCCCCCTGCAGAATACCTGTAATTCAAGCATTTGATTTTTCCCAGCAGGGAACAGTTTCTGCAAATGAAGTCTATTTGTGTAATGAAACATCAAGTAGTTCACACAGGGATACAGAACAGTCATATAGGGAAAGAGCTCTCAAATGAAATGCCATGCCAGGAAAGATTTAATTGTAGTTACCATACAATATTAGAAGAAAGAGGGGAAAAAAAAAAAAACAACAAGATTGCAGGAACAGGCTGTTTTCATTTCCCAGCAATTGCACAGCAGCAAGGCTGCAGCAGCACTCAATGAGCTCCTGTTGGCACTAATTGGCACCCTTGATGGTGGGTCTGTGGGGATGGGCTGAGGTCTGAAAGGCTGGAGGGGGCAGACCCCCTCCCACCCCTCTGCAGGCAGGGGGCTGCACAGGGCCAAGGGGCAGGCAGCCACTCCTGCTTCTGCTTGGCAGCAGCCCCAGCCCTGGCAGCTCTCATGACTTCTGCAAAAGAATGTCCTCAGATATGAAGAAAGCAAGTGCATGCACAGCCATGCTGATATCAGATGGGGGACTCCTGCCAGGATTTTAAGTGTAATTAGCAACTTTGAGGTGTGCAGGGACACCTACTCCTTGGGTTTAGCAAGCGTGTAGATACCTGTATAGCTCAGAGCATATGCTTCAGTGCTTTCTTCCATGAGGACCTCAAGAAGCCTGGAGTTCCTCCCTATCTTATTTACTGATAGCAACCAAGATGATCACAGGCTTTTCCCAGCTAATATTTGCAGTGTTGTTTTCCACACTTCTTATTTCCTATGAACCTCCCCTTCTCTCTTTACAAGTTGCCATGGCATTTGCTACCCTTGTCCCTGACAGAGTCCTGAGTTTTTCATGTGAAAGGAAAGTTTATTACTGATTCTCAAGTGAATCTTCAGCTAGGGTAACCCAGGTTCTTCTTTTGGCCAGAGACCAAACCAGTCCCTTCTCCATGGTGTTTATGTACCAAATAGTGACTTGTCCCAGGCAGAGAGTAGTAAGATAGCTCATACAAAAAGGAGTCAATGCTAAGTCTGTCTGTAAACTTTGAGTCCAGGTTGCCTTTGAACAGCAACTTGGGAGTTTTGGAAGAAACTTTACTGGGAACACAGAAGCACTCTGTCAAAAACGTCAAACTGTTGCCAAATATTTTGCAGCCAAATCTAGGTCTGTTTTTTCATTTGCTTGTTGGTTTGTTTTGGGTTTTCTTTTTTGCAAGAAAAAAGAAGACAGAAATGTTCCCATGGCTAAAAATTATCTCTGCAGTAGCTCTGTGTAATTGCTGGAAATGCACATTCATATATGAGGGATAACTTGCTATGCACAATAAGTAACTTTGTGAATTCATCAGCAATAAAAATGCCTGAGTTGTAACATAAAATTCTTGCAGTAAGGCAAAGAAGAGGAAAATCTGATTGCCTACCAGTAAGCAATTTATTTTGTAGGAAAATAAGCATTTCCATTCCTAATGACTATGTAAGCAGAAGTGCTTATGACAGCTACTTTATTTCTACAATAAGTGACTTCATGGGACTGGACAGTTGGTAGAATAGGGACACTGCATGCATTAATATTTGTCTGCATGCCTAGTATTTTAGGTGGTCAAGAGGGAAGAGCTCTTATAGAGATATCCCCAGTATCATAGCAGAATCATAGAATCACAGAATATGCTGAGTTGGAAGGGACCCATCAGAATTGAGTCCAATGCCTAGCCCTACATAGGACACCCCAAGAATCACACCATGTGCCTGAGAGCTTTGTCCAAACCCTTCTTGAACTCTGTCAGGCTGGTGCTGTGACTTCCCTGGGGAGCCTGTTCCAGTTCCCAACCACCCCCTGGGTGAAGAATCTTTTACTGATACCAAATCTGAACCTCCCCTTACACAGCTTCATGATGTTTCCTCAAGTCCTATCACTGATCATGAGAGTGAAGAGATCTGTACCTGGGGGATGTTGAAGACCACAGTGAGGTCCCTCCTCAGTCTCCCCCAGGCTGAACAAATCAAGTGTCCTCAGTCACTCCTCATAAGGCTTCCCCTCCAGACCCTTCACCCTTGGAATTCTATGATGTGTGCTTCCCTTCAGGGAGGTCTGTGCTTACTCCTGCCATCGGATGGGATGGGAGGGAAGAGGGTTGGATATCCCTGCCCAAGCCTGTCTGGTGGGGTCCAGCACTGGGGCTTCCTACCAGGTCTCTCCCCTGCTCTGCTACCTCCTCCAGCTCCTCTGCTCCCACCCCTGCTCTGCAGTGGGGTTTCTGCCATGTCCCCTCCTGAGCCTCAGAAACAGCTGGCAGTCCCCTGTCAGGTATCTGTGTCCCCACACTGGATGCTGGCTCACAGAAGATGAGCCTCAGTAATTCTGTAGCCAAGGCCAAAAATAAGCATCTCAGGAAGGGGTTAGGATATTATCTTCACACCTCTTTGGGTAAATCCCCCAAAATGGGGATTTTGAATCCCCGTGCTTTAATTCAGCTGTGGTATGTGAAAAAAATATTAATGATCAATAATTGCTTTGTAGGTAAAATAACCATGCTGCAAATCACATTCTAATTTTAAAATTGATAATAAACACATACCATAAGTAAAGGTAATAATGCATTACATGTCCACAGCAGTGCAGGATACCAAGCTTATTAAAACAGTATCAATCAGGCACTGAAAATGGTTTATATTTAGCACATCTCATTTTAGATTAAACAGACTCTGCTCCCAATTATGCAGTAATTACCTAGAGGCATGAAGGCATGTACACAAAGCTACAGCAAAGCAACTCTGAGCACTGGCTTACTTTGCTGTTGGTAAACTTTGTTTTGTCAGGATTAATTGGGGAGAAGGCTGGTGATGAACACATGACAAGCACAACTCTCAATAATGCTTTAATAAAGTGATGGAAGCAAATGTTTTCCATCAAACCTCTTCAGCACAGGAAATGTGATTAATTAAGCACATTCATCTAATTACTGTATGAATTCTCAGGAGGTAAATGTATACTCCAAGGCAGATACACTGAGATGGATTCCAGAGGCTATATTCAATCTATTTTTATGTGGTGTTTTTATGTAAACATTAAATAAGGTTTTTTTTTTTAAGGAGAGATCTTGATGGTGATTGGTTTCCAGCACTGGATCAAAGCCGATCCTACTCACCAGTGTTCTTCAGAACTAATAGCTGCTTTTCCTTCAGAGTAACTCTCTGGCTTTTCTATTATCTCCAGTGAGACTGAGTTGTCGGAAAAATGAAACTACCAAAATGCTTGTTGGTTATTGTCCATGTCTTACAAGCCTCCTGCTTTCCTTTGCATGATTAGTGTTTGGGTGTTCAGGGCTGGAACTGCTTTTCTAATTAGCAGCAGCAAACGAAGGATACCAGGCTCCAGATTGTGTCTTAATGGTACTGCCTGGGCACAAGCCCTTCCAAAGGCAGGAGCCATAATGTTGCTGTCATTAATCCAGGCACAGCAACCCCACATTAGCAGCTGTGCTACTGCTTTAGATGCTGAGCTCCCAGCCCTTTTCTCAGCCTAGTGCAGGAAGCCCACAGGAAGGGCAGGTGTGGTGGCAGCAAGTGAGTGCTGGTGGCATTCCCCTCTGCCCACCACTGCCAGCCCAGTGCTGTCCTGGGGCTGCCTTGCAGCCCAAGGCAAAATTTGCTTCTGCAATGGAAATCTTCATTTTGCTTGGGACAGGAGAAGCAGCAGCTGCAGGAACAGTTCAGCCAAGTGACCCAAGGGGCAGCAAGCCCTGCTGAATCTTCCCCTTGCCCCAGCACAGCCCTGGGCTGCTGAGGGGCTAAATTCCCTCCCCAGCTGCAGGGTGGTCCCAGCCACAAGGTCACAGGGTGGGAGGCTGAAGGGGCTGGCGTGCAGGACACCAGCAGACCTACAATCACAGCAGTGCCTTGCAGTGGCTTTGTGCAGAAACACTGAATATTTGAGGTACTGAAGCTGGGGAGAGGGATACAAAACTAGCAGTGTGGGAAAAGCCACGGCAAATTCCCACCACTTCTGTTAACGCTGCTTCCGCTCCATCCCCCTCTCCCTTCCCCAAGGGAAAACCCATGCCTGGTGCCTGTATCCTTAAAAAGATCATTGCTGAGCTATAAATATCTAGCCATCAATTAACTTCATAAATGCCCCCTGTACAGAGAGCTGTCCTTCCAAGCTGCTAAGGTGACTAAAATCAGGGATGCTCACCATCACAGGTCCTGCCATATTTGCCTCATTAAACCTTGGACTTTACTGATGTATTTATTTTAGAGGTTTACAGCAATCTAGTCCATAGTGCATTTAAAGTTAACAGAAAGACTTTGCCTGACTTCTGTGGGCTTGGATTGCTTCCAAGGGAAATATTTTCCTACTTAAGTAACTCTGAAACAAGGCGATCACACCAACCAAAAAAAAAAAAAAACCCAACCCTGGAATGTTTCATTTAAAAATATGTTGTTGACAACAGAAAGCAAAGAGATCCTTAGCACTGGGGATGTATTTTTAATGCTGCTTCAATCAAATGCTTCAGAATAACGAAAGACT
Source organism: Peucedramus taeniatus (assembly GCA_013400575.1). Lineage (NCBI taxonomy): Eukaryota > Metazoa > Chordata > Aves > Passeriformes > Fringillidae > Peucedramus > Peucedramus taeniatus. The sequence continues at coordinate 431,748 of WBNO01004541.1, read as the reverse complement.
TGCAAAAGAAACCTGTTTGCATTTATGGCCTTCCCAGCTACAGCTGAGAGGAGATGGGGGAAGTTCTGTGAAATTCTGGTCCAAAGGAAACAACTAAGGAAAGCAAAAGCTTTCTCAGGCAGCCCAGCAGCTTGCTGGCTTCCCTGAGAGGAGCAGGGAGAGCAGAGGCTGGGGGAAGCCCCACAGTGTGATGCAATCCTGTAGTACTGTATCTGCCTAACTCATTGTAATACCAGCTCCTGACAAAGGTCTGGACACTCTCCAGAGGATTTCACTAAGGACACTGTACCTGGATGAACAGAAACAAGAAGGAATCCCCACAAGAGAAGGCAGGGCTCTATTTGGCTTTTATTTGCTGACAGTAGCCCTGGGAGGATCCCACACACCCTAAATTGTTCATCACACATTGCTGATACACCACAGGTATACACAGCAGCAGCAGGTGAATATGCCCATGGGTAGGTGGATATCTGAGAGGGCTCCTGCAATCATTCCTGCACTGTAATCAGCTCTCTTCCCCATATTTAGTGCAGAAAGCCTCCTTGCGTCACGCCGCTGAGATAATTGGTGCCACTTCAGCAGGGTGAGCCCAGACACAGCACTGGAGCAGCCAGTGACTCACCTGGGGCACCTGTTGGCTCCTGCCAGTGATAACCTGGCAGTGTGGAGGAGGAAACACTTGCAGTTCTCACTGAAAGGGCAGAGTTAGCACCTGCCAAAGTACTCAATGGTGTGTCAAGAACCAAGCACCATCAGGCGAAACCCAAGTCTGCAGAAGTAACAAGATGTGTAACTACTAGGGTTTGGGAAGGCTGTATGATAGAGAGGTGACACATGGGCACTGGAGAGCCTGCAATCATCTCTTGATTCTCAGGAAAAGGAGAGGTCTGGTATAAATTCATCTTCCCTATTTCATAAATCAAACCTGTACCTAAGTACTGCTCCAGAGTGGTTAACCTGGTCTCTTCCATCATTGTGCGTGTGTTTTGGCTGTGAGTTGGAACACCAGATTTCTGTGTGTCCTGCTGGGGTATGCAAATCCTCTGGCATCTTCATGCTAAAAATAAGCTGGAATTGCTGCTTCCCTTTCTGTGACATTTGGTGATTTTTGTCTTCTAGTCCCAGAGATGGACATTTCACGTGACATTTCAGTAAAATTCTTTGGGGAGACCTGTGCATTGTGTTGTCTCAGATTTGTATCTAATTGTGTGGGATACCTAGGAGAGAGGCAGCAATTAAACCCTCACTGGGGCATTGTGAAAGGACAAGTGAAGCTGTTAGGATGTGGGCTGCAAAGCCACAATTTTTCCTTGGGTTTGGAAGAGCAATCCCAGAGTTCACCTTATTGACATATGCTAATGTGTGAAGGGCTCTTCTCTCCCTCTGTGCACTTAAGGTGGGGATATCGAGGTAAGAGAGCTGCCATTTGGAAAGTTAGCCATGGATTTGTTGCCTTGTGACATATCTTAGGCAGGCACTGTGTGCCTAGGACATGCCCCATGCTCTTCTCCTCATTTGCAACACCTTTGCTTACAAGAAGTGCCATTGAACTAGGTCCCCATCATGAAAAACAAGGGGAATATAGCATCACAGTCCAAGAACTGTGTCTGTGTCCTGTTGAGCACATAGTAGTAGAGGGGGGGAAATAATAGAACAAGTGCTGGAGAACTGAAAACATAAGAAATAAGGACTGCCCTTCCCAGTCCTGCCAGTGTCACCACAGTGGCATGAAGGGACTGCCTGAGGAGGGGCAACCGTGGTTGCATCCCCAGTACTTCTAAGACAGGAGGTGACCTGCAACCTCAGCCAACAGAGACCAATAGTGTCCTGCAGCTGAGACCCAGAGAAAAGTCTCTGTGAATAAAAGGATGAAAGAAGAAACATGAAGATCTGTATGAAAAGTCAAAATACAATAGAAGGCATTGACTTAGACCCCTGCTCATCTATAAAATGATGCAGTGCTGGGGCTGGCACGACATGGGCTAGATGTGGTAGCAGGAGTCCTGCCCTGGATTCCAGCTGAGCTCAGGTATCAGCAGGGAGAGGTTTGGAGAGGGGGCTCTTTGCATTCAAAACTAATAATCACATATTCACATCTCTCCAGTTTGCCTCAGCTTTGCTTTCCTCCCACAACTGATGGAATGGGTCAGTCCTTTACAGAAAACAGCCTACACACAGTTGTGAAGGCATCCTCTCTTGTTTGTCTGTATCCAGCTGTCACAGTTTCTTAAATATGGGCATATGGGCAAAATGCCATTTTGATGAAAGAGTGTAATATCCAAGAGAACTGTGTACAGAAATTGACCATGGGCTTTTGGAATAACTGGAATATCTGGACATGGAAGGATTACTAGATGCTGCTCATGCCATTTCTAAGGTGACTAAAGCAGCATGTTATTTCCACTGCATTGCCAAAGCATATTACTTATCAAATACATCCCACAATTTATATACAGTGAGAAATGGCTTGAAATATGTATGTTTTCCCAGCACTGATCTGAATGAAAAAGAAACAGATTTTCTTTAAAAATAAGTCAGAGGTGTCTCACAATGTCTGCACTAGATTTATCCTAGAATTAACTGTGGATGACCCAGGGCACATACTTGCTTTTTATTCCCCTTTTACGTGATACTGAGCACAGCAGGGCCCAGGCATTGACAGTAGCTCTGAGATACTGCAGAAGTATAAGAAACATATGGACCATAATTTGGCTAGGATTTTGAAAAAAACACCAGGGACCCAGTGCCTGAATCCAATGGCAATTTTGAGATGACTAATCTGTATCTTTAATTCTTAAAGAATGAAAATTACAGGAGGGTGTTCATGGCTACTACAGTGCAAAGCCCACCTTGCTCAAGAAGCCACTCACAGTACAGAAAGTGAATAATCATGTGTTTCCCTGTAACAGCCAGACTGTCCTTTTGTGTTTGGGCTGAATCACAGTTTTCTCTACATGTTTAATACTGCTGTCCCCAGGTTTTTATCTGGGAGACCACAAACTGCAAAATCCCTTCTTGTATCGGTAATGCAGGTAATAGAAGAAGAATAGTACAGGATGCCAGGATCTGTGTGGCATGCAACCCCAGAACAATAAAAAACAGGTAGACACTCGAGGTAGAGCAAGCACTTAATGAACATTTGGTAAATACTTGAGCTCAGGGTAAGAGGATAACACATACCCAAGGAGAACTATTTTAAAATCCTGGGGATACTTCTGACCAAAAAAGAGACAATGACTTTTCAGGCTTCCTGCCCAGAAGAGCAGTCATTCATTTCCAGTCCAGCAGTTCAAAGCCGAAGGTGTGCTAAGCTGGCTTCTTGACATTTGAGAACAGAAGCTGTCTTTGACCCAGCATGAGAAACAAGATTAGCCTTTCCAGATTAGAAGGAAAGTATTAGTAAAGCACCAGAGGGTTTGACATGAGGTCTGTTAAATAGTGGCAGGCTGGATGATAATGATGAAAGCAAAAGTTGCCAAGTCTATAAGGCAGGATGGATGAAGTATTAATTTAGTTATAGTTTAAATGCCTCGGCTGATAGTGAAATGCTGTTCAGGACAGACTGCTATAGAACAAGGTTTCTTGGAGCGAAGTCACAATATACAGCAAGAGTAGCTAAAGTAATAAAAAGAAGGATTTTTAATGGCCATATGAATATTTCCAAAGCTTTCAGCTAAGTACATCTGCAAGAAGAATAAGAAATATGAAACTGGGTGACCTGGCCCAAAGGAAAAAGGGGGACTCTATTGCTAATATCAGATGTGCCTCGCTGGGGATATAATATATAAACAAAGAATGTGGTAACATTTGCAGGCCTGCCAGTAATCAGAAGACAGATTTACATCACAGTTTAGGTGTTTTCTACAGATTCAATATTTTTCTTTTTACCTACTGCCAAATCTTAAACTAACTAAGGGCAGATTTCCTATGAGACTACCGAATTATGTGTGGGTATTAGTCACTAGCTCTGGGATTGCACTGATATCTTCCTTTATTTTTTTTCCTTGAGTTATTTCATTAACAAGATGACCCAGCAGCAGCCAGCCAGATAGACTCCATGGTGTCATTTTAGTACACAGGCATTGCTGAAGAATGGCGTCTCAATACTTTTCATCTAGTAATTTTAATTTGTTTGTTCGGCAGAGGGTGGCACAAGCTGTATGGTAGAGACTTCATCCAGCAAATGCTAATCCATCAGGTCAGGGCCAGAGTGCTGTGTTCAGCTTTGACACTCTGGGTTCCCAGCACCACAGGATGTGTGTTACCAACCCTGCTCTGTGTTCCCTTCATTGTGCTGTAGATGCACTGCTTTAACATGAAGTAAAATGTCAGTTACTTGACAATTCCAACTGTTCACGTTGAATTAGTAAACAAGAAAAAAAAATCAAATATCTAAATATTTTTTATTTGACTGTGGTCATGAATAGCAATGTACAAACATGCTGCAAAATAAGCTGTCCAGCTATCCTCCTTCCAGAAGATGAACCAAATCAATGTAATGCTGTGCATTTGGGGTGTCTTTTCTTCTTAGCTCAAAAATCCTCTGAAAAAAGCACTGCTGGATTTGAAGTAAACTACGAATAAACTGAGTTCAAATGCTAATTAATTCCACACTGCCTTGGTATACTCATGGACAAGCACTGATTGGTTTCCAACAGAAGCCAGACCCTGTGGTGTGTACCTCTAGTGGGCTCACGGGCTGCTAAGAGGGATGCTTAACACTTTCCATACTCTGCACATTTTGTGTGGTCAGTAGCAGTGGGCACGGTTTTGCTATTTGAGATACATTCATGAAAGGTAAAATAAGAGAATAAAAACTCCTCTGAGTGTTGCCATGAGAAATTTCTGCCCATCAGAAGTTAAAATAAGTCACAGTGTGTGGGTACATGCCACTCACCTGAGCCCAGGCAGGCTGCTATCACTGTGCACCATTTCTCTCCAAGCTGCCTTTGTACAAGTGCCTCATGCAGGGTTCTCCTGACTTTAAATCCAGGCTGCAAGAGGCAATCAGTGCTTCTCATTTGGCTGAGACAGGCAGACCCACAAGCTCAGGGACTGAGGGTACCAGGCAGGGCCGGAGCCAAGCAGTCAGGTCAGCACCAGGCTTGTGCAGCCCCAGGGTGGGCAAGAGGACAATTCTGTGTCCTCCCATCTGCAGGGGAGGGCAGCCATGTCTGAGAACATGCAGTTTTTCTTTTTTTCCCTGACTAGCAGAGCACGGGCAGGTGACACCATTGAAACCTCTCTGGTGCAGTCCAGGTACATGGGAGCCCTTCTGGCTCCATCAGTCTGGGCTTGGGCATTGCCATGTCCTTAATTCACGTGAAACATAGACTTAGCTGGTTTGGTGAAAAGACTCCAATGTCAGAGGCTCCTTTCTCAGAACACTTTCCAGCAGTCAGTTGAGAACATCATAATTTATTGTCATGGCTTAGTGATGTCTCAGCAATAGCTCTGCCCTGGCAGCAAGGCTGTCTGTACCAGCCCTCTCCTTCCTTTGGGCAGCTGCCAGGTTGCCACGCTCCCTTGGCAGTGCTGCAGTTTCACTCCACTTGTTGCTGAGAGCTGCTTTAGGTGTTCAGGATAAGGCTCACTTCTCAAGCTTTATACTTTCTGTGCTAGGGTAACTGACCGCTAAAACCTGACAGGGCACTTATTTTTCTGAGTAAGTGATTTCAGCAGAATTTCACCTATTGCCTCACAAACACAGTTATTTAACATAGCCTGGAACCTTAATCCTTCTGTTTGCTTTTTTTACTGCCAATAGAGGTAGTGAAAAAAACCTGTCTTTTTTTTTCTTTTTTTTTCTTTTTTTTTTTTTTTAGGTATCAATTCTGCTTTTTTTTTTTTTTTTAAGTAAATTCATTGTCAAAATCCAGATAACCAATTTACCTCCTGTTATGGCAATAGCTGACCTGTGCTCAGTATCTCTCTTCCACCCAAACCTGGCTTTCTTCTTACTGGAGAATAACCCAGGTGTCTCCCAGCCCCTGAAAGAAAACAAGCTCTAAATCAACAGGTAGCTATGTTGAGCCACATAAGATATGTGGCTCGCTGACTTTGATGTTGTTTTTAACAACACTGAGAGCCTTGACCTTCTGTGCTCCCCCAGCCAGGCCACGAACCCTCTGGGAGCCTGGAAGCCACGAGCAGTAAGAGGCCAGTACAAACACAGCACCTGCCTGCCAGTTTTGATGGTGTCAGCTCTTGCAGGCATGGCTGTATTGCTCAAAGGAATAGGAAAAAGACAGGCAAAACCTTCCTGACAATGTTTTCAGTTCGTGACAACGTCTTGCTCACAACCACAATGCCTGAAAACACCAATTCGAAATAAATTTCTTCTGAAAAGCAAAAGAAAATAAGGTATTGAGTTAAGCTCACCGTGGAAACGTATCAGGCTGGAACATTTCAATCTGACATTTTCAAATACTTAGAAATAAAAGGAAATCAAAACTATAGTTGAAAAAACAACATTATTTTGTATTATATCCTCCAGTCAACAACAAATAGTCCAAAATTTAAAGGTTAAAGAGACTCAAAAATTACATTTTAGTATGTTTTAAATTTTTTTAATTTGAAAATTCTGTGGAACAGGTCTAAAGCCAACAATCAGTAACCCCTTTGCAAAAAACTAGGAATACATTTCTTTTTTATTGCTTTTGATTAATCCGTTTTCCCCTTGCATGCAGAGGGTTCTTATTTTCCATGCTTGAACAGCACATTTCAATTGTGTGTTTTTATAAGGAATCTTAGAGATAATTTTAGATGGAGAAACAAAGTAAGAACAGGGATTTTTTTTCTCATTGTATTTACTTAGATTACTGCACTAGTGGAAAAGGACACCCAATATAAAGGTACAGTATGACAACACATCTGAAGCATAGCAATTTCAAACCATCTCTAAATCACCTCCTCCTCATGGAATTTGCTTTTGTTTTTCAGTGCCTGGAGGAAAAATGAAATTCAATAACAATTGAATTTCATTCAATAAGTGGTAAAACATGATAAAATGAACTATGCAAAAATGAACTCAAATAATGTAACTTGCATATTAATAAATTTGTGGCCTGTCAGGCCAAGGGCTTCATAGCAAAACATCCTTTTCATAAACTACTTTGCTCAGGACGGGTCAAATCTCTTTTTACCCCCAGGATATGAGCACAGGCACCTGCATTGATCCCAGCTGCAATGGTATGGCTGGGCAATAAAATTGGTAGGCAGAAACAAAACTGGTACTTAATCATGTAATGAGCACTGAAATGTGATGAACACTGCTCTGTGTGACTGGGTCACCAATGGGATGCTGTTATGGAGGAAGGGAATGGTACTGACTGCAAATCCTGGTAAGGAAGAGAATTTCAGCATTCTGACCTTTCTGTCATTTTTCATCCTCCCTCCAACCCATCACTCCTCTGAACTGTTGCACATGTGAGCTACCTCTAGGTGAGGAAGAGAGGTGAGACAGGACACTGCACCTCCAGACTGAAAATCTGGCTGCCTTAGGAGCTGTGCACTCAAGAATGGTCCAAACCACCTTTCTCCCCTTTTTTTAAATGATACTGAAAAAGCACAAATGGGGAAAACCAGCCCCTCCTTGTTCTTAAACGCTGGCATCTCTTCCTTCCAAGACCTTCATTCCGTGCTTTTTACTTATGGGAAGTGGGCGAGGAGGGAACCCAGCAGAAAGGGAACCTGTGCAGAAAAACAGCCCTGATAAAAATCCAAATTGCTGACATCTGAGGCCATGAAGTGAGGCTGGGCATCTTTTTTTAGAAATTGTCTGATTTTAATCCTCCATCTTACTCCTTCCCAGTGCTGCCTGCCCTGCAGTGACAGCTGGTGCTCGTCCCTTCCTCGCTGGTGAGCTCAGTCAAGGAAAGCTCTCTAGGCAATCAGAGGTTATTTTTCAATGCCTTACAAAGTTTGCCATCTCCCCAGAACACCAGGCACTATCTCCCAGTTTTTCTCATCCTCTAAGACCACAGCTGTTTGAATGATATCCCTCACATTGTCTTTGATTCACATCAGTAGGGACAGGGAATGGGTTCCTGCCCAGCAGAGATTTGGTGGGTTATGAAAACCCTGGCAGTCCAAGTGGCCTCTGAGAGCTGCTGCTTCTGGTATCTCTAATGTTTATGGCAGCTTAGCCTCTGGGTATTTCACTGCCAAGTTAAAAAGCTCATTCATCACTTGATCTTAAAATGGTACATTTTCAGATATTTAAAATATTTTTGTGGAAGAACCCACCTCCATAAATAAAACCTAGTTAAAGAAATGTCATTCAGGCTTTAATTGGTTGAATGAAACTTGAGTGAATTAATTGCTTACTTTTTAGGCACAAAGCAAGCCTGGGGGAATTCACGTGGCAGACAAAAAAAAAAACGCCATGGAAACTTAAGGTGACAAAATACAGGCTCTCTGGTTTATCAGCCTGTACTCAAGTGGCTGCAGACAGCAAAAAGTTAGCAGTTTGCAAATGTTTCAGCAAGTAGGTAAGTGCTCAGATCAAGTTTTTACTGTGAAATGACCATTTGAAAAACCTGCTGTTATCTATTTCTAGGTTATACACGATTTAAAAAAAAATGTAGGAAAAAGGAGAAAAACTTCAATGGTATTTCAGCCTGCCTCTTTATGGTTGGGAGGTCAATTACCAAATAAATGAGGGATTTATAAAATCCACCCCTCTGGCCCAGTCCCTCTGCCTATGCTGCCCATTCACCATGACATTTTGGACCACAATTGATCAGTTTTGCCTTATTGCTTAAGCACAGTTTGCTTGTCACACACTGACCTGTTATTTTCTGAGTAATTTCCTCTGTGTGCCTCAGTCACACTAAACCAAGCCAAAACCAAATATTTACTGCCACTGTGGAGCACAAATAGCATTTATGGCCACACAGAGGTCTTAGTGAGGTAACTGCTTAAGCCCAAGAGCTACAAAGGAGCAAAGTATTGCACAAAATCTGGCTGTGGTTCCTTTTATGTTGTGGGGCTGTGGCTGCCCATGCAGAGTCTCCATGGGAGATGCCGTGGTGCCTCCTTCTCTCCAGTCCCCATAACACCAGCCCACACTCCCAACCTGGTCTGGGCATCTGAGCTTCAGTTTTGGGGTGAACTGTATTGACAGTCACAGGTCAAACCAATGTCAAAGCCAAGAGGTGGCTCTCCCTGTCCATCCACTGAGATAAAGCCTGTTCTTCTTCTGTACAAGTGCTCCCAACCCCAACTTGGCAGGGGTGAGCAGCAGCATGCTTGTACCCATCCATTTCCTAGCTTTGCTAGTGAAGCTGCTCTCTTTGTATCCCTACAGAGACCTCACCTTTCCTTTTATTGGGTATCAGCAAGAGATTTTAACCTTTGGGGCCCTGCTATCCAGACTTGTGTAAAGTATGAACACATACAGGCCATGACTCCTGCTGAAGTGAAGACACAGCCCAGCATTCATTTCAGACAGACTCTAAGCAAAGGCTTCAAAGATGGGTTTTGAAGTTATGCTCCTAGGAGGAGGATGGAAACTCCAATTTCTAGTCTCACTGCTGTCACATGATATAGAATCCCTGCTTCTCCTTGCAGCACCTGGTGACACTCCAAGAATCAGACACCTAAAAACAAATGCTGTGCTCCCTCTGGGCAGCTAGATACTTAACACTGTTAAGGATCTTTAGCTGTGAATCCTCTCCTGGACTGAAGTCACAGAACTGGAATAAAGGAGACAGCCATGGACTTCACATCAGATATTAGGTGACAGCAATGTGGACAGAAGTAATGGGTGTTCAGGTTCAAGTCCCACAGTCTTCTTGATCTGAAGCAGGGATCCAAACCCCAGTTTCTCTGAGAAGTACTCCAATCACTAGGTCATTGGATACCTTTTTATGAAAGATAAATTGCTCACGGTAGTTGTTCCACTGCACATAAAAGAAATAATCACATTTTAAGCTGTAAGCAAAGTCAAAAGGCTTTACAGCTTGACATTTAATCCCCTCAGAGAGGATAGCACAGTGAAAGTCTTTGTCATCCTAGCTAGAAGTGTGCACTGCTAAACTGTGCACCTTTTGGGATGCGTGTAATCTCCACCTCACTCCTCCCAAACAGACACTGGCTTTGACAGCAACTTTTTGGTTCCACCATGATAATCATTTCCCCACAACCACATCACCAAGTGTATGAAAAACAACTCACTTCCATAATAAATAAACAAACAAGCAAACAAATACAAGGCATTTCCTCCTGTAAGTTTAACATGAAAATACTCTGCTCTTGGCAATGGCCAGCTAGAGTAACCCATTTGAGCATCATTTCATCAGCCACTGCTGAAATAGCCAGCTTCAGAATGGAAGGAGCTTTCTGAAGATCCTAATATTGCTTACTGGCATTTCATTACTACAGTATGATTTAGTAAATACACTGAAGAGTGAAGGGTGGAAAGTTCAGAAAACTTGAGTTCTTTAGTTTATTTGAATTATTCCTGTAGATTATGGTGACATTTAAAAAAAAATGTAGGTCTCAGCTATCTGTCAAAATTGCCCAGGGACATCACTGTGCTTTTCTTAGAACAGCCTCTCTCAGGTTCAGAGCAAAACCCTGCCTTTGGTTCCTGTTGCCAACAGCAGCTTCCTGCCTGCCCCTGCTCAGACTCGGGCTGTGTCTCCAGTGGCACAGACTGGAGGAATGGCTGCGTGGTGCCTTGGGGAACGTGCATCACCACCCTACAGTCACTTTAGGCAGACTGGTTGGTCAATGAAGGGTGACAGGCCAGAGAGCCCAAGGCCCCTGCCCAGGGAAGAGGAGGGGGCAGCAGGGGTGAAATGTGCAGAGGCAGAAATTGCTTGTTGTTCACAGGCTGATATTCCCTCAGTGACCACCAGCACTATCAATACAATTGTCATTTCAAGTCCCCCAGCATCACCCCTCCTCCTTTTGGACCAAGCAAAGTCAAAATTCCCTTTGCAAAAACTGACCTGCCATGAGCTGTTATGAGAGCACAGCAGCCCCAGTTAAAAGAGGAGCAGTTTGAGCCTTGCTATTCTTGGCCAGACACCACATTGTCCTGCAGACACCCAGAGAGGCAGAGCTGGGCTTGCACCCCTCCCCTGGTCTTCCCAGCTGGGCTGCCTCTGCCCTCTGCTCCCCAGGGGTGTGACATTGCAGATCCATTTGTCATTTTGGTGTCAGCTGCTTTGGCATCTCTTTCTAGCAATGTTAGCTTCCAGAGGGGAAGGATGGGCTGGGGGTGGGGGAACTTTCCTGTTTACCTTCAGACATGGCAGTCATTGCACATAAGGTAGAGTTCACCAGCACCAATAACGTTCCCATATTCCTGTTTCGTGGGTTTGTTTGCTTGTTTTTCCCTTTTTTCTTTAATTTGAAAAAGACCCCAAACTAAACCCAAAACACACACACACAAAAAAATCAAAAAACAAACAAACAAAAAAAAAGAAACAAAAAAAAAAACACAAAAAACCCACAAAAAACAAAACTAAACCATCACCAACAAAAACCCCCAAAAAATCCCAAAAATTATACCTTTAAAATTTATTTCTCTTGAAGGTGCAAAACACAGATGACTGTATCAGATTCAGTTCAAAGGCCAACTTTTCAGTAAAATTTTCCTGTGTTTGCAGTTCCTGCAGTGACCCAGAGTAGCAAAGAACATGGCACAGTACAGCTGGTACAGCTGCAAGGCAGCATCCCCAGCCATTAGCCAGCAGCACGAGGGGTCCCCACAATTGTTTTAGTTGTTCATTTACCAGTGTCAAGGGTACTGAAACCCAGTTAGAAATTCAAAAATGCATCACAGAAAGTGTTTTTATTTAACCACTCTTCTAACAGCTCAATAGAAAAGCTGCTTGTTTTGATAAGACCAAACAATTTTACCACCAGTCCATATCTTCAGTTGGTTCTGCTGCAATGGAAAGCAGTATGTGTGCAAACAAAGCAAGTTTGATCAAATTCTCTGTTCCTTGTGAAAAAGAGATGTTCTGTGCAAAACTGCAGGCTTGCAATGAAGGACATTTTTTGGCAGACTGAAGCAGAAAGCTGTGCCACAAGCAACCATCATCTGTTTAGAGACTGAGGAAATATCAAGAAAAAAAGTAGTGAGGTGTTTTCCTCTCTGTACACAGATAGATCCCAGCATCACTGCTTCCAGAACCTGGGAACCACTAGTGAATTTGTCCTTGCCAGCCTAGCTGACATCATGTTACATTAGAGGAAATCTTTCCAGGATCTGTTGAACTGGAAAATATGATTCATGTTCTAATACACACTTATGTTTATTTATGTCTTTTAGGCAGCAAACTATCTTGTTTAAGGCTACAAAAGAAACCGTAGAAAAATCCCTGAGATGTATTCTGGTACTGGACCCCATCCTCCCAATCCTTTTGGAAAGCCTCAAATATCTGTAACAAGATAAACTGTAGTGTTTCCACTTGCAGTTTATAAATAACCTATTTTGAACTCCCAGGTACAAGTTCTAACTCAGAAAAGAGAGAATGAGCCCAGCCCCCTTCCCTGCACAACTGCTCATGGTTTTGGACAGGCCAAGAATGGCCTTTCTCCCTGCTAACAGGTAAATAACAACATTTACCTGCCTCAAAAATCATGGCAGTGGAGTCAAGACAGGATTAAAAAGGCATTTCAAGGTTCTTGAAGAACAAGTATTACAGAATTGCATGCTGATACACTATCAGGCAGAATATTTATTATTTTATTTAGGATTACAAAACAAGCTGCTTTGTCTTATAGCAGCATTAAGAAGTCAGATGTTCATGCTCAATCCATGAAATCCAGCACATTTCTCTTGTAACAAAGGTTCATAAAAGGATGAATTGCTTTAGCCAGTTCATGTCATAAGACAACTGTTATGGGCATTGAGCTTAACTTAGAATTTCCCCAGATTTGTGGGTTTAATTTGGAATTGGAAATGCTTTTGCATGTGCTTGTGCAAAAACATGTGCACGTTGCAGAGAAAAAAAAAATCAGTGAGAGCTGCCAATAACTGGCTGACAACCCAGCACAGGGGGTATGCTAGAACTGATTCACAGTCTTGTGCAACAACTTTGTTTTGGGTTAAAAGAGGGCAGAAAAAATAAACTCCATTGAGACTGTGTTATGTGAGTCCATGGACAAGGGCTTGACTTTTGATGTACATGTATTTGGCAGTCAGTGCTGGAGATTTATTTACAGGGTGTCATTTGAGGTTTGCTCTGATATGCCCCACAGGATAACCACTGGGGTTATTTTGCTTGGGGCTTGCTGCTTCCAGCTGCCTTCTTTAACTTTCTTCAGCTGCTCCGGAGACACTTCCTAAAGGCAACTTATTCCTACCTTGCACTGGGCTCAAACATTTCTGGTTTTCATTCTTCCACTGCTCCCTCTTAAACCTTGCCTGTTTAAGCAAATAAACAGGAGGCCTAAATATGTCCTTATGTATGCATATGCCAAAGAAAATACATATTAATTCACCCAAGGCCATACTGCCCTGCTCCTTGAGGGCCTGCAGACCTTCCTAAGGGACTGTGAGATTTCCTTTGCTGAAAATCCCTATACTGCTGCAGCATGGTCCTGAGAAGAGGTTATGGGTATTACATGTTACCCTAGGTATGCTTCAGATGATGTAAGGCAGAAAGGTTTAATTTGTGTCAGGTAAGGATCTAACTCTGGAATATGACTTGATAGATGAAGACATTTGAAATCAGTCTCAGGTCTGATTTCAGTTCTTCATGTGAATTGTTCAGTCCTTTGTCTCACTGTGAATTATTTTATGTTTTCCATCTACAGCTTGTTATTAAATCAGTGAGTTCAAAATATGCTTATATTACATGCTTGATGAACACTTCTCATAAAGTTACAGTTGTGTAGCCTGTAAGAAATCAGTTGCTTTCACTTAGTGTGAGATTCCAGCAAGAGCCAGTCAGGCACAAAACATCCATCAACAACTGTCTCTGCTGGCTGAATCAGTGATATCAGCCTTAAGGGACTACCAGAATGGTCTGCCATCAGAGAGCCTCTCACAGTCACAAAACCTCTTATTTGTAAATAAAAGCTAAGCTCTGTCTGGTGATGACACAGCCTGTTGCCGCATAGCTTCAGCATTAAGTACTGCACAGAAATGTCAGTGATGCATGGCAGTGACTCTGGCTTTCCCAATGGAGACAATACAGACACAGCTCCAGCCTCCACAAATCCTCCCAAGGTTAAAAGGACTATGTCTCATAATCTGATATGGCTGTGTGTGCTCCACAAACTCTTTCCTGTTACTTGCAACTAAAGATCACTGGCTATGGGGTGAGAGAGAAGGGAAGGCAGGACTTGAACTACTGAACCCTGAGCTGCTGGAAAGGCATGACATTTTCCTCTGCTCCCCCTTCTTCCCTGGCAGGGACTGCTGTGAATCCATTTGTTGAGTAGTGTGGCCAAGCACAGGCCCTCTCCAGATGGGAAACACCTCCCTGGGAGGTTAGCATGGTATGTCTGTCTCTGAGGGAAGCACCTGAACCCTGGGGCAGACACAAGGAATGGGGCCAGCAGCAGCAATGATGGAGATCGGGAGGAGCAAGGAGCAATTCGCCTCCAGAGCAGGAGAAGGGCCAGCACCAGTGGAAGGAGAACAAAAGTGACCTTACAACTACTGCCTGTAGCATGACACCAAGTAATTCCAGGCTCCTGTGAGCTAGTTTCTGTTCCTGAATTACCTGCTCTCAAGTATTACCATTCCTTTAATGTAGCTCGAGAATATTAAAGTGCATATGTGCTAAAAATGTTTCTACAAACTTAGATGTGCAATTTTTTTTTACCAGCCTCTTCTGGGTCTTCAGTTCAATTGTACAAGCAATTATTTCTGACCACTCTAACAAGAATTACTCACATTTCAATAACCCTTTTCACATGAGCATGTCACCACTCAGTCCACAATTGAAGGAAGACCGCTCCTGCTCCCGCTTACAAGCTGATGATCAGCAGAGGACAGGGGCCTGATCTGATCTGTTAGAGACAGATCTAACATTTTAGTAGAACTTACCTCGATAAAGCATCCATATTCTCCCCAGTTGCTGACTGAGAAAGACAGCATTTATTCAATGGAAAAAGGGATTCATTTATATTGATTGGACTTTCCTTCCCACCATGCACATTGTGTAACATCAGGGTACACTTATTCCACATCAGTAACTCTCAGCCCTGCTGCAGTCTAAGTGCTCTCCCATTAAATTATTCAGGATGTCAGCATGGGCAACCGGCTTAAAAAGAAAATTCAGAATGATCTAAAGAGAAAAGAAGGTTTTTGTCTTGTAAAGAAACACCCCAAAAAAAAAAAAAAATCAACCCACAAACCCCAAACCAGGAATTGCCATGTTATTTTTACTTACAAAGATCTAATTATGGCAGTATTAACTTACTTGTTTCACTAGACAGAAGCCTATAAAAGAAATCAGTGTCATCAACATACAGGCTAATGCTAATTTTTTCTTTAGAAATAAGACCTTCTTGCTGTAACTGAGGTTAAAAACAGAAGTGTGAACTACACATTATTTTAATGTGTGAGAACGGAAGTGAAGGATAGGCTGGAACAATAAATGAGTTGCTTGCTTGAAAAATAACAGTGGAGGGAGATCACTGTCTTCGTGTCCTGGTCACATAATCTGGTGGTTGTTTTAAACAAATTAAAGCAGACTGCTTTCTTTTTGTGCGTTCGAGTAAAGCAGAGTTTTCAGCCAGCAGATATTCAATTTTCCTGGCTAGTTTTTGGATGCAGGCCATGTGTGATTAGTGACCTATTTTCACTGCAATGAGATCAGCTGTGTTTGTAGGATCCTGAATCAGCAGATCTGTCCTTATTCCTGGCTCTGCCTGTCAGAGCACTGAGCCAGGCCTGTTCTCCAAACATACTAACCTGCCACAGATCTGTAGCAAAGGGTGCTTGGTCATAAAAGGGCTGTGCTGAAACCTAACAGCCCAGGACCATCAGGATCTATGGTGCACAATCTGCTGGTGCTGCTGAACTTGAAATTTTATTTGACTAATTGAAAGGGCCTAGGAATAGAAGAAATTTGTGCTGTTTATAGGAAATATAATTCTTCCTGAATAATAGTGTTATTAAAAAACAGAAGGGGCAGAAGCAAGAGTCAGAGAAAGATCCTAGGGCTTTAGCTTTAGATCTGAAGCACAGGTGTTTTGGTCACAAACACCTGTGGCAGACTCTTGTCTTTGGAAAAGTACAGCATATCCCACAGTTTGCTAGTACTGCATGAATTATCACGTCCAAACGCAATTTTGAGGTCAGCTCCAAAGTATTCTGCTGTTGTTTGCCACCAAAGCCCAGCACAGCATCTGTGGAAGCTTGGTGGTGCTACTTGGACTGAGCTATACAGAAATGATTGAAGCCTCACAGGAAAATTTAGGCTTGAGGGAACTCTGCAGAGGTCATCAAGTTCAACTCTCCACTCAAAACAGGGATAGCTGAGATCCGGTTACTCTCAGTTGAGTTTTGGCGACTCAGAATTAAGTACACTATGTCCAGGATCTGCTCTTCTGGAATGAACCTCATTTGGATTAATATATTTGAAGAAGGTTTTGAAAGAAATTATTATACATATAGGGCTGCACTGGAGACCAGAAGTCTGACTGCAGTTCTTTTCACTTAGCCCCACAGCTGCCAGTGCCAGCAGCACTGGGCACTCAGCTGTCAGGGAGGAGAGGAGCTGGTGGCAAACAGGCAGTGGTCAAAACCTGTCCCCACTGATCAGCCAAGATCAAGGAAAGAGAAGGAAATAAAGACAGACAGATTTTCCTAGCAGCCAGGAAAACAAAGGCAATGGTTCACATCCTGCCTTCATTTACTTCTGATCCTGTGGCTGTTGGCAAAAAGAGTTGCTTTGTCAGGATTAGAGTATTGATTCTCATCTTCATTTCCCAGTGGACCACCTCTGGGATGAATTGATGTAAGAAGGGATTCATTTGGTCTCCTGGTCACCAATAAAAACTATTGCTATGCATCACCTGAAACATCCTCACAGTGCTCATAAAGACTGCACCATCACCAGCAACATTGGGGTTTTGTGAGGTACGATGAGGGGCTTCCTGCTAATGGAGCCTCCATACAGTCCTCTGAGGGAAAAAAAAATTAATCCATTGGCAGAAGTCAAAACCATCTCTGGTGAGTGTTGTGTATCTGACTGCCTCTTACTGGAATCCCATGGTGAGTAAAAACCACTGACTTCTGTGAATTTTACTCAAAAATACATCATTTTTTATAATTTTGTGACAATCATTTGAGTTGCTGCCTTTTTTCATTCTCCTCTGTAGTTCAGTACTTCCCTGGTAACCTTTCTTTTCCACCACCACCCCTGTGTGATCCCAAGATGCCATTAAAATGCCAAAGATACAAGTGTGACATGAAGAGGGCTGGCGTCTCTGCCAGCACAACTTCATGGACGCCAGCAGCCTGGGGAGTTGAGCTGTGCTAGGGAAGCATCTAGGATTTTAAATGTGAGCAGTGTCCCCTTAGTGGAATAGATCTCCTCTTCTTGCATTCATGATGAATGACAAGTTGAAATGCCTGCCCTCAGGCGTGTGGGATACTAGGAAAAGCCAAGTTCCTTCTGAAACACAGGGAATGATTTCATTAAGCTAAAATCTCCGAGGACTCTAGGCAGATGCAGAAGTGAGAATGACAAAAGCCATTACATGGGAGCCGTGCTGTGGACAGCAGATAGAGCTGGAGCTGGGCAGGTGAATACAGCAGAGGTTAAAGCATTGTGATCTCCTGTGCCAGGTCACCTTCCCGCTGCCACAAAGTAGAGGAATTTGCATACATTTTACAAATAGCTTTGCTGTGACTGAAGTGCTGAGGCT
Source organism: Peucedramus taeniatus (assembly GCA_013400575.1). Classification (NCBI taxonomy): domain Eukaryota; kingdom Metazoa; phylum Chordata; class Aves; order Passeriformes; family Fringillidae; genus Peucedramus; species Peucedramus taeniatus. The sequence continues at coordinate 413,898 of WBNO01004541.1, read as the reverse complement.
TTCCTTTTGGATAGGCAGCCTCTCTGCATTTTAGCCATTTCTTTGTTGTTTGCTGCCTCCAACAGGATTACTGGGAAAATTTTCTCCAGTCAGTGACAATAGACCTGCAATAAGAGCAGCTGCCTTTGATACTCACAGAGGAGGGCAGAATGGTCCTGAGAGACAAGCAAGAGATTTGCAGGAAAGTCAAGAGATGCCAGCCAGAAATTAGCACAACTCCAGATTAAAAACTCTCTTTCTTCATGGTAGTTTAAATAGTAATGAAGCCGCTGTTTAAAAGTTCATTAATAACATTTAAAAATCACATTTTGGAAAAGAAACAAAGATAATTCCTCCAGTGTCATTCTTGGAGGTTTTATCTCTGTGAAAGGGCAGAGAAAATAGGAGAAGATTGCTGTGGGCCACCTCTCAAACCACCCCTTCGGATGCTAACTAAGCTGCCTCTATGTTCTTACACACCTGCTAGCACTGGATCTTTGAACCCAAGTGCAAAGTCTTGGTTCATTAGGATTAATGAAACTTAAGCTTAAGTCCAAAGTTTCAAGAAAGGTCAAACAGATTGCTGTGTGCTAGAAAAAGATGAGAATGCTGCTTGACTTGAAGGAGTGCTACTGCTAAGCACAAGCTCAAGTGTCAGTTAACAAATGTGTGTGTGCTTGCAGATCTGCACACACACACGAAAAGGAGAGGGGATAGAGGAAAAAATCCGGGGTGGGGGCGGGGACATGCAATACCCATCATGTTCCCTGCAGAAGACCAGGCAAAGAGATGAATGGGATTTCTCAGAAGTGCAATATGTGCAACATGAGTGCAGAGTGGCCCCTGGATGGATGGGTGAGGCCACCTGCAAGTCTTAGCCCAAACCACAGCAATCCCTACCTCCCAGAAGCTTAACTCACTGGTGCATCAGACCCATCAGTCACCACAATGATTTTCTCACCAAAAAGGTGTTACATGACGAAAAACAAAATTAGCAAGGGAAAGAACTTCTTCATTTCTGCTTTAACTCTGATTTTTCCATTGTGTAAGCAAGCTTGGACCTGGGGAGAAGTACAGATCTCAGTATTAAGGTGCTTGAGTGCTGTGTGTTTATACAAAGCCGTATTTAGTTAAAACTCTATGACCTCTTAACATACACAAGTCTAAAAATAACATTAAGCACATGGTTTTTATCACGGTTAAAGCTGTTGCAATAAAACTCATCCAACATCACACCCAGCTATTTGCTGTTATGTTGCGTAGCAACATAGTATTTGGCAAAAACAAAAACCACTTTTGGTCAAATGAGATGGGGAATGGAGATCTGATAGTAGCCCCAAAAGCTCCATGAAGCCATTGAAGGAAGATACACAGCGGATGCTGTGGGATTTAATCTGATGAAGGAGACACAGGAAAGAGGCAAATGCAAACTAGAGACCAAGCCTAGTGCCATGACACCCAGTCAGGAAATGGGATGGGTTAGGAGCACATTTTCCTGAGAATCAGAAAACATTTTTTCAATCCCAGATGCAAGAAAAAGACACAGCAAGGCTGTGGCATCCTTGCCCCTGGCTGTGCTCTGATCCATCTTGCTGGGAGCTGGGAACCAGCAAAGGAGCCCTCATTTCAGGCCACTCAGTGGGAAGGAAGAGGAGCAGGTTGTGCCTACTTGAGCACATCTTCATGCAATTGAAACAGCATGAAATTAAATTAGTGCAAAGGAGAATCAGTCCACAGACACAAAAGCATCAAATACCATATCTATGATGAGCTATGATGATTGGTTTATTTTCAGTGTGGCTCCGCTCGTGCCCATGAGTCTGGTCATATCCAAACTTTCAAATTCAGCTCTTCTTGTATGGAAAAAAGGATTAACTCAGATGTCATACACTCCAAAGTACCTTCAGTGACATGAACTTCAGCATCTGATCTACTTTTCTGAAACTCAGCCAACACTTCTCTTCAGTTACTAGGAGCAGAAAAACACTGTTTTTCACATCTTTCTGTTCAGCTGAGAGGCAACAGCACATGCATTTGGCACTTTGTCAGTCAAGAAAGAAAAATTAGTTTATAAAGCTGACACAAATGTTGGCAGGGCATCCCTGTAACAGGGATGAAGAACACAAGCTGTTATTGTGACTGAATTCACCCTAGGGAAGACTTGCTGCCTATGGCCACATGTGAGGAACACTGGTGTTGTCTTGTGCTGCTATCAGCTTTGGAAAGGCTGCTGACCATATGTTTGATCTTCATTGATCCTAAGTTAGAAGCTAATCAGAAGGAGACACCTAAAGGCTTGTGAAAATGAAGTCTTAACTACAACTCATCACTGCCAAGGCAAAACTCCCTACTTTGAGGGTTTTATACCTTTGCCACACTGCTGAACATCACTGGTGTGCCTCTTGCAGTCCTCAAGTGATCATTTAAAACCAGCAGGTGAAAGTCACAGAGCATCCCTCCAATTGAAGGATTTTCTTCAGTCCAGAATTTGTTTTATCCTTCCCTTGTCATCTCTTTATCACAGCTCCACTTCGTTCCTGGCCTCCAACTTGCTCCTTTCCATTCTCCTCAGTTTCCTTGCCATATAGCACCTCTTTGTCTACCTACATCCTCCCAGAAAAACCTGGGGAAATAGCCTTGCCTTTGCCACTGTCCTGTGATCCACTTCAGTTGTCTGCATCTGCCCAGCCCTCTGTATGCCTTGTTGTTGCACAGGCTACAGGACAGGAACTGCCTGCTGCCCTCTGCTTTGACAGAGGGTGCATGCCCAGCTGCTCATATTGTCATACACAGAATAAGCTTTTTACCACTACTGGGGCTAGATTAGTGGCTTGAGAAGCATCATTCAGGACAGTCAGCTATTTCTGTTTCTTGTTTTCTTGCAGTTCATAGGAATTCCAGCCCACCCATCAAAGATCCAGTTTGTTGCACAGCTTCCCACACTAGTCAGATGTAGTCACTGATTCCTAGACTGTGTGGGCAGAAGATGTGCTGGAAATTACACATTCTCTTTGCACCTGATTTTGTCTTCCCTGAGAAAGAAGCCACAAATTTTGGTCATTTCTGCACATATACAGAGCGAGCAAGAGAGTAAAATGAAATTAAATTACTCAAAACGACTGAGAAATGGGGTAGAGCTGCTTCCTGCTTCAGAGCTATTTCTACATCTGTGTATAAAGATTTTTGTGTGGTTTTGTCCCATGTGCCATCACCTTTGGAGGGGTGAATGGGAGCCAGGAGAGTAGAGGAAGATGCTGGTGCAGAGGCCCCTGAGAGCAGCCCCAGGCAGCTGCTGCAGGTCCTGCTGGCTGACAGAACTCCTCATGGCCTCTGTGTATTAGTCTGTTATTTGTTATGTATTTTTCTCTATGAATTCAGCTTTTGCTTTCCCAAGGAATGGCACAGGGCTTTCTCTTCCCCCCTGTTTCTGGGAGCACATGACACCGAGTTATCCAAGATTTGTATAAAACACTACCCTGTGTGTGATACTTTCTTAAAACTGCAGGAAAAAACAGCCCTGACTTGTTTGGGACAAAGAGCTGGGGTGGGGCACCTCAATCTTCCACCACTCAGAGAGATGTGGCCATCCACCCTGCAGAGAGGGCAACTCTTTACCCACACCATGCTCTACTGCAAAGCCAAGGAGGCAACTTGAGCCTGATCCCCAAACTAGGATCTGTTCGTGCTGTTGGTTCCCTTAAGGCCCCTGTGCCCATGGCTGTGTCTGGCAAGGGGGTGAGCCCTGCCTCCAGTGCCTCAAGGGTGACATGGAGAGGGCTGCTGCCATGCCCATGGTTTTCCCCTGCTCTCCTCGTGCTGCCCTTCAGACCCTTCAAGTCTCCCACATGAGGTCTATGTCTCACCACACATCTGCTTGATCCTACCCGTTTGTAGGGCACTGCCACACTGTCCCCTTGGATCTATGACCCAGCATCTCATGAACCACAGCCCACATGTCCCACAGGTCCCACCTGTGACTCACCAACTTGCTGAACCAGGCACATGGGGCTCCAAAATTTGAAAGAAGCTGTCAGACTTCAAAAGCAGGTTATTTTCTACCAGTGAAAACACCACTGCTCAGCAGTGCCCATGGGGCCAGGGGTCCTGTGCCCAGAAGGTCTGTGGGGTGTCAGTAGGTTCCCAGCCTGTCCTAGCCTGCTGTCTGTGGGACAGAAACCTCCCTGCTGAGAGCCTGGGCTTCCTCCATCGGCTCATTTCACACAAGGCACAAACAATTTCCCCCAGGAACACAGACTTGCTGTTGTTTCACTTGGTTTCTAATCACCGGTCTGCACTTGAAACACTCAGTAGATTTTATTTCCTATGGAAACACCACCAATTCAAATTTTAAGATGTTAAACATCAGCACAATCCTGTACCAGGCCCTTCTAATTAAGGGACATTTTCAGAGAGGGGGTGAGGCAAATGAGAACAGTAATTAACTGAGAAACAACTTAAGTTGTTCTCTCAATTCCCCATGCACCAGGCTGAAATGGTATTATGGCTTCCTACAAAATTACATGTACCACATCAAAAGTAAACACTTAATCTAATATTCTAATTGTGGGTTTAGATAAACATCACAGTTATAAATCATTTTAATGAGTATATTAAAAAAAGAAGCAAATACCACATTAACTTTTCATTACCTTTTTATCATCCCCCATGGATAATGCAGTTCATTTATGGGTATAACAGCCCCCTCTACTATATACTGTAGATACACAGAGGAATTAAATAGTGTAGCTCTGGGGGTGGTTAAGGTGTTTTAGAGTAAGAAATGGCTATAACTTGTTGATGCACTGCTCATAAAAATAAAGGTTATGCATTTTAACTAAGAAGTCTGGGATGGAAACATGGATAATTTGATCCAGTAATTAAAAAGAAGAGTTTTCTTAATTGCGACCCTATACAAAAAGAGTTCTTAATCAAAGTAAAAGCAAACAATGGAAAACTCCGAAAGAAGTCAACTTTTCTTGACAAGCTGTTAATCTAAAGACTCTCCAGTTACAGTCACGTCATCAAATACATCCCCAGAAAAATATAGTTAAGGCAAACTAAGCATCCCAATGGGTGGCAACTTCTTTGCAATAGTAATTTAACTGCTTTCAGAAGTGTAGCCACATGCTTCAGTGAAGAACAGAAACATCTGGGGAAAAATCATGCTGTTCTGTAACTCAGCAGAATTTCAACATTGACTTCAGATGTGATCAGGCATTGGAAGGTGTCTTCTGTGCTCTCTTTTAGGGAAAAGTCCCTCTTTAGGTAATTTGGCTGATAGTAATAGCTTAAAAACATAAAACTTCAGTTATCTGAGCAAAAGCAGTATGAAATTCCTATTTCTTTGAAACTATGTAAGGAAATATACCATGAAGCCTTCCTACAGCAGTACAGCTGTTGTTTCTGATCTCACGATTTCTTTTTGTCTTACTCTAAAATTTATGCTGTAATATTTGTACAGGCAATAGAATTTCACATAGATCTTTGCAGTAGCTGAATCAAATGACAGCAATGATGAAAAAAATAAATTCTTTCACTGATTCCTAATTTATTACACTTGACTGAAATGGTTTAGAGACATCTCTGAGCCACACAGCCAGTAATTCTCTGCTTCATGGACAAGAAATGTTTTCCTAGACCTAAACTAAATTATTTATATAATGCATAGAGCACATGAACCATCCATTACCTGATACCCTTGAAACAATAGGATGGAGAGCAGCCAGCATTAATTGATCATCCAACTATCCAGTTACTCCGTGTGGGCAATTTATGCCAGATGCTATATAACCACACTTTGAAACATTTTCCACAAATAAATCTTCCTTATAGAGGGAGGTGGTTGTCTTTGGAAAAGCTATTTATGAGCAGTGATTTGCCAGCTGCAGCACTTGGGTAGGACATGAGCCAAGCTCCTGTCTGTGCAGAGCAGCAGGGCTGGTGCTCACATCCAAACACACCTGATGGAAGGGCTGAGTCAACAGGGCACTGCGTAATTCTTCTAAGACAGGTTTCTGTGAGGTGTCAGAGGCAGTTTGGCCTGGCTCAGAGGAATCAGTTATTAGAATTATAGCTACTTTCCAAACCAGTGGTAAAAAACCACCTTTGACAGGCTCCCCCGATGCCAGTGACTCAGCAGGGCTGGGCAGGCAGGTTGACTTGCTGGTCTGTTCCCCAGAGCTGGTGGCCACCATCTGAGCAGCAGCTGGCTCCTGTGGCTGAACCAGGCACCCTGGGACAGAAACAGCTCCAGCTCTGGGGCACTGCTTGGCACAAAGCCCGGCTTAAACAAACCAGCAAGGACAGTGTGCCCCTGGGGCTTGCACAGAGCCACACTGGCTGCTCCATAGGGAAGCCTCATGTGAATGTCACCCAGAGCATCTGGGCAAAATCAGCTCCCGTGGCATCAAAGCATCACCTTCCTATCCTATATCAGCATCAGCTACTTCATCCCATGTAAATATGGTGAATAATCAATTAATCAAATAGCAAGTTATTCTGACCAATAAAAATGTCAACAAAGTCTTTTTTTTCCTCTAATTGAGCTACCAGTTCTGAGAAACTTTCTGCTCTATCAGTTCTTTGTTCAACTTCATACCCCACATGAATACTTGGGAAAGATTTAATTTCTAATCTCAACTTTCTATTTCATCAAAGCAAATATATTTACATCCAAGACCATCTGCCTGTTCAGTTTGCAGCCTTCATCTGGTTGAGTTTTTTCATTTCACGAGAGTTCTTCCTTTGGAAAAATCAGCCTTGGAGCATTCCTCAACCTACAAGGTGATGAGATGCTCTACACAACTCAAATCAGGGTGACAGATCAATATGGTATGTTTTAATAGACACCTACAGCATGTCCATAAAAAGATTCTGTTTTATCTGGTAAGATATTATACACAGTATTTTTTTTAATTGCATATGGAAGAATACTGAAAAAGCTAACTCATTATGACTTTAGTGTAAATCTTCATGTGGCCTCAGCAGGAGTGCCTGTGAGGCAGACAGAAACCCTATAATGCACGAAAAATAATTGCCTTTCTTAATCTTTTCCTTGCTGCTTCACAAGACCTGATAACAGGTAATCTTGATAGTCTGAGCAATTCACAGCTAAGCCTTTGCAATGACAAATTTGTCTTTCCCTGTGTGCTGCGAGTCCCAGTTTCCCCAGAAGAACCAGCCTGGGTGCCAAAGATTTCAGATGCAAACCATTTGGGATGTTCCACTGCCACCTACAAAGCAAAGCCAGCTGGTGTGCATGGGCCCTCCTGCTCTGTGAGGGATTTCTTTCATTTTCAATGTATCCTACAGTTGCTCTGTCCCTTCCTTCCATTTTCAAATCAGTCCATCTCTTCCTTTCTTCCTGACTCTCTCTTACTCTTGTTTTCCCAAGTCTTTCTATGCCCACATTTTCCATTTTTTTCTCATCTAAACTGACATTCTGTTCATTTCTTCCTTTATACTCCTAAAATTCACTCCCTGCAATGCACTACTGATCCCCAGGAGTGGAGGTGGTGGTGGCAGGACCATGATGTTCCTCCAAGACCTCTCCTCCACCTACCCCTATTCCCCATAAAAGACATTTTAATTCTACAGAAAATGATTACAGAGATTATGAGTAAAATATGACAGTATCCCTTTTCCCCTGTAAGTTAATTTAGGTGGATGATTCAACTTAGTAAAGGTTTTGCTAAGGTACAGGAAGACCCCTACCTTTTCTGGACTTCCCAAGTAGAAAAGATTGCCCTATACAAAATGATAGTCCCTCAGATCCAAGGATACACAACTGTTTAATATGGTTGTTTATAAGAAGTGCCACTTAAATCAGTAGCTGGGGTCTGAAGAGGTTAGCAGTGAACATGAGATCAGACCTGTCCACACAGATGTGTCTGAGTGCTTGAGCTCCTTCTTCCCCCTGGCACAATATCAAACACTCAGATTCCCTACATGGATTTACCATGCATGGAGCTTGCCCTGCTGGCAGGCAATGATCTGGAATTAACCCACTTCCCCATTTCCTGCCATCTCTGTGTAAAACTGACAAGTCCTCCAGGGATGCTTAAAACGAGAGGAGAAATACAGCTGGTGACCAACTATTTTTTAACAGAAGGGTTCGGTGTTTTTGCTCACAATTGAAATACAAGTTGAGGCTCATGTGGCAAGGAAAGTCCCCAGCTGAACCCTCTCAGTGTGCAGGAACACTCAGTAGGTCAGAGCGTGGTGCTGATAACCCTAAAGTTGTGGGTTCAACCGTTTGGGCCATTCACTTAAGAGCTGGACTTGATCCTTGCAGGTCCTTTCCAGCTCCGAATATTCTGTGAATCTGTGAACAAAAATCACAGCCAATTTCCCACCAAGCAAACCTAACCATCACCCTGAGACATCTGAGTCCTTAGCAAAAGGCAGGTGAAAGCTCATCCCTCCAGTGGGTGCAGGGAAGCTTCTGGTCCCAGCCCAGACTTCCAGCCTGCCATAGGAATGGATCTGCAGACCACACTGAAAGCGTGCTCTCACTGACTCCAGCTCTGAGAGCAAAGTGCAGAGCTGGTTAAACTGCTGATGCATGGGGGAAACCCTGCACACCAACAAGAAAAAGCGTGAGGGGTTTGCTTTGCTCTTCATTTCATTGCTTAGAGCTTTCTTTTGATGTCTGCTTGGCTGGTCCCAGAGAGCTCCAGAAAATCACCCAGAAAGGAGATGCCAAACTACATAGCCTAGATTTGATCCAAGATTCTCTCTAAAATTTGTTTTCTTCATAGTCTTTTATACAAAAGGGGAATTTACATACTTTTACTGAGCCTTCTTATCTTTGCAGGACAGCCTAACTACCTAACTAGCAAAATATAGGGCCGTAACAAAACAGGATAATAACTGTTTGACTGCTTATCTTAATTATAATTTATTCTCTAATGAAAGAGGCATATAGCTGTGAGATGGGAATTTATTTACAGTTCATGCCTGACCTTTTTAACGTCTGGTAAAATCATGTTATGGAACTGTTTGAAAATTTATTGTCCCCATTTAACAATGCTGACATTTTGTGATTATTGGCTCTGGAAAATCTACTGGCACTGTCAGGCAGAGAAAGTTCAGAAATTGCTTCCAGGGAACTACAAAGCTCTGATTTTCAGAGTGCTGAACACTAAGAGATCCTTTTTATTGCATATTTTTAATATACACAAATAAGGAAACACAAGATGCAAAGCAAAGCTGAAAAAGGAAAAGAGAGAAATACTCTTGATTAAATGCAAATTAGAACAGGGCTTCACTCCCAGCTGTCTGAAGTCCGTGGTAAAAAGCATCATTACTTCAAAGCAAGAAGAATCAGGTCCAGGGACGCTCCAAGACTGGTCCTGTGCCAGTTGGGGCTGAGGACAGGTGGAAAGCAGCTCAGCCCAGTCCAGCTGGCAGCGAAGCAGCCGCGCAGGAGCCTCAGACTTGTGGGGGGCAGCAGGCAAGGAGCCTTGGCAATTAGTGCTGGTGAAACTTTCCAAGTGCCCCGGCCACACAGGCAGGGCTGAGGGTGGTCCCAGCAGGGTCTGCAAATCACCAGGGGCGAGTTCCAGCTTTTGTTCGTGGTGCCCCTCAGCAGGTGCCTGGCACACAGCAGTGGTGAGGGTGAGCTGCTGCACGAGTAAAGCCTCCATAAAATTGTCAGTAGGTAGTGGTGGTGTTGAAAAAACCTTTGCCAGGATACTTCAGCTGTGTTCATGTACAGCAGCAAAATATTACTGCAGAATGACCGCTTGCAGCCTTTGTTAGAAGATATCATGGTTTTCCTGACCTTTCGTTCTCAGTGACTTTCCTTTTCAAAATTCTCCTTTATCCCTTTACATTTTTTCACCTAATGCTATAGAAAAATAGCATTATATTTGTAGAAACCAATAGCTTTTTGTACAGCAGTAAGAAACTAGCCACTTTGTCAAAGTGTTCTTAAAATTCAAAGTGATATTGATTCACAAAATCTTTTCCATTGCCGAGACGAGGCTGCAGACCTCAGCTCTTGAAATACAAGTTCCTGGTGCTTCGGTGCTTCTGAAGGAATTAGCTAGGCAGGGTTGCAGCTGCTATGGGAAAATGCACAGTTAGCAGACCAGTTAACCAGTTTACCACTGGGGGACATGGATTTTCCAACGTGCTCAGCTTGCCACAAAATCTTTAATGAAACCAGATAAAAAATTCTTTCAGAATCGCAGCTACAAAGAGAACCAAGAAATGAAAACATTTACAGCCTTTCAAATATTCCATTTTCAGTTTGCCATCACATCTGCAAATTCTGTAAGAGGAAATGGCCTCCCTGTTGCACCAGGGGAGGTTTAGGTGGGATACTGGGAAAAAATTCTTCACTGAAAGGGTGGCCAAATATTGGAACAGGCTGCCCAGGGATTCTCCATCCCGGGATTGTTGCGGTGTGATCTCATGGTTTCCCTCAGAAACCCAGTTTCCTCCCCTGGAGATTCCCCCCGAGATGTGTCAATCACCTTTCCTTTCCCCACCCTGACCCCTGCTGAGCACTGTCTATCAACCCTGGAATTCCAGAAGGGCGTCGAGTGATTGGCACATTCAAAAGATACCCTCTACCCCTCGGGGGGCATTGGGCCACCCAGGTGTCCTTTGTCCCTTGAGACCTCCCCCCCCCACCTGGTTGGTGGCTCCCTGTCCCCTCCCCGAGGTTAAAGGAGCCAGCAGCCACGCGGCCTGGGAGATTGAGTTGGGATTCTGTGGGAGTTCTGCTACAGTTCTGTTAGGGAGTTGCTGAATTCAGAGGCCCGTGGGCCAGAATAAAGCACTGGATTATAAACTCTTCATCAGAACCGACTCCTTTCCTTCACCATCGCCTCAAAGCTTCTCCGTCAAAGGAAAACCAGAGGAGGACCGGAGCCCAGGCACTCTGGCCTTGTCCCCACTGCCCAGCAGCAGCCAGCTCGCCAAAGGTGTCTCTGGGGTGAACACCGCAGCAGCCGATATTTGCAGCAAGGCCGGGCAAGCCAAGGCTCGTCCCGTCCATTTCTTGGTAACTCCAATACAGGATGTGTTCAAAAGGCACCTGGGTGAGTCAGAGACATTGTTTAGCGGTGAACAGTGATGGGCTAACAGCTGGACTTGGGATCTTAGCTGTCTTTTCCAACCTAAATATTTCTGTGATTTTTCTAAACAAAACCACAGGGTACAGCAGAGACTGTAGCAGTGTGTGACAAGAAATATGTAAAACTCTACACGTGGAAATTGTGAAAATTATGTTTATGGGTTTTTTTGTTATGATAGTTCTCAACCACTGTTATTTAGAACCAGCCAAGCATTACACTGATTTCATTGAAGTATAATGGTCTTTACAACTATTCCTCTAAATGTAGTGACTGCTCTAACAGAAAGTTCAATGGAAATAATTCAACTACTTTTTAATAAAATACAGAATTTGCACTTTTGGAAAAAGCACTTTCACTTGAAGCACACTACAATTCAATAAATGCAATTATATACCTAAAGGAGTTTTTCTTTATTCATGGTAGTATCAGACCTATTCTCTCTGTTCCTAATGCACCACAGTTATTAATCAAAATCTCACATTAAAACATGTAGGAGAAATTTTGACTCAGCTACTCTAAAGGTCTGTGTTGCAACATGGATCGTTGTGCACTGCTGCAGTCATTTATACAACAATAGAAATCTTTGATTATATTCTACTATCCTGCTTTGTCTGCTGCAGTACAGAATCCCCACGTCCTTGCCAACACTTGAATTAATATTAACAATAGCATTTGACTTGATGCAGCACCTCAAGAAGCTGTTAATTATAGGCCATTTTCAGGCTCTTTCAGCAGCTATAAAAGTTGTGCTGTCTGGTGATATTTTTCATAGTACCAGTTCTTCATTCTTTCTGCAAAATGCCCATCTTAAAATTAATTGATCCATTATGAAGGATTGGAGAAGCAAGGTAAAATAATGAAACCCTTATCCCAATCCCAGTAATTGTTATAGGCTTAAACTCAGCAGGAGGAACACGGATAACTTTGGTGTAACTGAACATTGAGAGTGAGATGTTTATAAGAGTGATGTATAAGTGTTGTAAGAACTTGCCCCATTTTGTGGTGGAAGATAACTTTTCTTTATCTGACTATTGTCAGCCCCACATGCAAGTGATGTGGCCTCTATGCCTGGCTGGCAAGGAGACAATTTTCAAATAAAATGTGTTAAGAGTCCCCAAAGCTAAGGTATGAAAGGAACAACCTTCTGGCCTAAGACAGACGCAAACAGTGTTGGAAATGATGCAACAGCTGCTTTCTACAATGAGCCAGCAATGACCACAGTATTCCTGGAGCATTCATGTTAACCTGTGGGCTAGCTATTGCTTCAAGTGCCATTAATGAGGTTTAGGGGTGTAGTGAAGCTGCTGGTGGCCATAAGGAGCACTGCTGGAGTGTGGAAAGCCCTCCCCATGTACACGTTCTGTTTCAGGAGTCCGGCATGCCTGAGCCAGCATCCATGAGGAAGTGCACTTTATGTGGCATTTGTTACCTAAACAAGAGCATTTAAACAAAGTAGAAAAGCTCTAATAAGGCACCTTGAGGGAAACTTACCTCAGATTATTTCTACAGTTTCATCTTAGACTAGTGAAAGTTAAAGGGAGAACAAAACAGGACTCGAGCTCCACAAGATGAAGTTCATTCTCTCACTACTGCCTGCAATCTCTTTATTGGAAATTAAGAGAGCAGAGGAAAACCTAGCAAAGAAAAGTGCAGTAGTATCTCTACTAATCAATATTTCCATTTACATTGAAGAAAAAATTGTTATCTTTGATTTTGGCATAGAACGTGATTCTTTCAGTTTTGCCAGTACTTGCACGGAATTTAATTTTGGTCAGGGCAGCCCATTTTCACTTCCAACCACATGAAGGGAAACACTGTCAGAAAAGTGCCTGTGAGTGCTGACGAACACCGATCTGAGCAGGAGGCAGAAATGTGCCCTGGTGGCCAAGAAGGCCAGCAGCCTCCTGGGCTGCATCAGGCACAGCCCTGCCAGCCGGGCGAGGGGTTTGATCCTTCCCCTCTGCCCATCCTGGTGAGACACACCCGGAGTGCCGGATCCAGCCCCAGGCTCCCCAGTGTGAGGGAGACATGGACAGACTGGAGCAGCTCCAGGGAAGGGCTGTGAAGATGATTATGGGCTTGCAGCACCTGACATTGGGAGAGGGAAGGTGAGAGCTGGGGCTGTTCCACCTGGATAGGAGAAAGCTCTGTGAGGGATCTCACCCATGTGGATAAATACTCGAATGGGGGAGGAAATGAGTAAAGAAGACAAGGTCAGGCTCTTCTCAGTGATGTACAGTGACAAGGGGCAATGGGTATGAGTTGAAGCATAGATGGAACAAAGTAGAAAAGTTGTTCTATTCCCAAAGAATTTTACACCTCTGGTACAGGATAGCTTCTTTGCTGGTGTTTCATGGTTACTTTGTAGTCGGGATGGATCAGGGAATGTCCCATCTCACGGCTCTCCCCAGCCCTATATATGAATTTGTTAACCACAATCCTACACCTGTATTTATTAAAGCCCTAAAAGCAATTTTCTGAGGCTCCACAACAGCTTCCCACCATCTCACTGTTTCTTCTTCAGCTGCCTCTCTTCTGATAGTAACTCTTTCCCAAATTCTGGATGCTCCCTTGTTTTGGAAAAAATCTTTATTGTCAAGGCAGCGCTTTACAGTTGATAAAGCATGTAAGAGCTGAGCCAGATAACCTCTGCAGGGACAGAAATAACAGTATTTTTTTCCCTCTAACTTGTGCAGTTCCTATAACTACTCTGAAACTAAAGCAAATTATTTAGAAAGCATGAGATAATATGAAAATACTATTCTCAGAAGTTAACTGACATGACAGTCACAGGGGATGCTGTGTCCTTTTGTTATCCATTAATATGCATTTTGTGTTTTCATGGCCTCTGTGGACACACTGAGATGTAATATGTTTAAAACCACACCAAAGTTAAACCAAAATAGATATATTAATGTGTGTCAATGTAATTTGAAACTTAGAAAATTATAAAAATTTGTGGTTTTTTCATACCTAGAGAAATTAACTGGGTTATGCACAAGGTAACTCAGAGCAGATTTATGCTCTCAGTTGTTCACTAGAATAAATATCATGAAGGAACTGGATCTGAAAGTTCAAGGTGAGCATTCTCATCCAGGAAATTACAATTCAGGCAGCAGAGCTGTAAAAACTGCAAATAAAGGCCCATCTTGGCCAGAATGATGCAATGTAACCTCTTTGCCCTTATGGAAGCAAACCTATTCCTGAAGCTGGAGATGCAGGCTCTGCCAGAGATGGCAACTGCTAAATGGTCACTTTCCCTATTGTTAGAGCAATGGACGTGTGAAAGGAGCTGACAGCCTGTAAATGTGCAACCAAACCAGCCCTTGTGTTTGTTCCATTCAGCTCCTTGCTGAATTGCATTCTATTGTAGTGGTCTAACCAGTGGCACCAAATTGTTTCACACTGATTTCAGTCACGAGAAAAAAATTTTAATATTGAACATTTTCTTCTCATTGACTTTTAACATTACATGAACTTAGTGACAGAGTTTTTGCTTTGTCAGCTAGATACAGGGTTTTTTTAAGTGGATAATTTATCCTTATTACAATATTTGCCATATTATATTGGACCTCCACACACAGGGGTACATTTGAAGCCTGAAAAAAAGCTCCTCATTGCTTGCTTGTGCATCTAAAATTACTCATTCACTTCTTGATAGCTGAGAGCACTCAAGCATGTCAGTTTTATGACATTCTCTGCAGCTTTATATGCTTTGGTTCTTCCAGAAGCAGCACACACATGCTAATTAGCACAAAACTGCTCCATAATAAGTACTGAGCAGTCAAGTAGTGTATACTTCAAAAAATATCTTTTTCCTTTTTGAAATTTCTCCAGCCTCAGGATGTTCCAGTTTTCCTTTCCAGTTAAGGTGTGTTGGGGAGCAGTGGGGGCACCCCTTGCCTCCCTCATCTTCTGGCAAAGGGATGATGTTTAGAGCATCACTCTACGAATGAGAAAAAGCAGTTCTGTCAAATTGACTTTAATTTTAGTTTTAACTAAGATAAAATTTCAGTTGGTATTTTTTACTCTGAGAGCACTGTAAGAGTCATCCTTGACAAGCTGTTCATACAAAAAGAATTGTCACTATCTTAGTAAATTCATTATAATTTTGATGCCTTAAATCCAGGCTGTTCCTGTAAGGCAAAACTTGTAGATGAGACTAGGTTCTGGTAAAACAAGCAAGTTCTGATGGCAGCTTAAACAATTGGAGCATTAGCACATCCAGGTGGCAGGTCAGCTTAAGACTGTATTTGTAACTTGAGTTTTGCAATGTATACAAACAGTAGTTTTCGTTTCCTTTTTTCCCTCAGGTACCCAAGCTGCAGTTTTCTTCAGCAGTTTTCCTGCTAGAATGTTTGGGCAGATTAGCACTGAGTTTTATTACATTTAGACCCCAAGCAAGCACACAGAGCCTGGTTTCCATACGTGATAATTAACAAATTTTAAACTGTGTCATCTTCAAAATCTTCACCAATTTTGTTTCAGTTTCATTCTGAAGCTGTTTTTCAGGGACAGAAGTTGAAGTTGCTCCCTGCATTGTACTTGGCAGGAGAAACCACTCAGTCAATGAAACCCTTGATTTAGGTGAAGTTCAGAAAAACAAGGTAGATCAGAGACACATCCTATCAGATGAGGAAACTCTGTTGATGTGCCACAGAAGCCAAGACACCGTGTACTTTTGCTGAGAGCATTGTAAAGGAATACCAGGGACAGTTCTGGGCTCAAGGAGACTGAGTCAGCAGAAGAGTGACGAATTTAGATCCTGCTGAGCAAAGGAATCCCTCTGCAGGGGAACAGCTGTGAACAAACAGTGCTGAAGTGAACAGGAAGTTCCAAACAAAACCAGGAGGCTGATGGGCATATTGTATGCTCTGAGCATCATGGATGAAGCCACTGAGGAGCACAGGCTTCTTGAGCTTAAGCAAATGTGCAAAATAGCAAGGAGAGCTGGATGAGTTAGAAAATCAAAATCTACTTCAACTCACCAAACTAGTCCTTTTGGCATGAGACATTCTCTTTCAAAGTCTCCTTGACTGAGAAGGAATAAACTCCTTCAAGATACTGGGAAACTAACAATGAAGCTGTAATGGGAAGGGGCAAAATGTGCTCAGGACCCTAGCTGGGAATAGGCAGTGAGAAGTGAATCCACAGCCACGTCTCTGCAGTTTTCCCTGGCAACCGAGTTCAAGGCTTGCTGCTCTGCCTTTTTTCCCCATTAACAAGACCCAAACCAAAGCTCCTTTACAACACTAATACAGTGTGATGATGGACATTGTACTGCCCTTGGACAAAACATACTCCTCAGTGAGACAATAAAGGCATCCAGGATTTTTTTTTTTTTTTTGGTCTGGTGCTGGTGTGAGCTGTGGGCCCCTAAGAGAAAAGCTCTGCTCTGGGGGCTTGAGGACCAGGATAATGGCTGAAATTAAAAGCAAACAAATAAAACCCTCTGCAAGACTGAAAATCCAAAAATGGTTACAAGTGAGATAAAACAAGCTCCAGCCAGACATCCAAATTCTGGTATCTCTCATAGCAGTGCCTGAGAAGAACATCTGCAAGGATGTGTTTTAGTCAGTGTTTGTGCTCACACTGGATTTGACAGCTTTCTTTCTGCCTCTGCTGCTGCCTGGAGCAAAAAGCAAGCTTCCATCTCCAGTTATTTCTGCACAGTTACTGCAGCATGGACAGATCATTCAAAACACTAATAACTTCCTTTTCAGTGTTCAGCACCAGGTAGAGAGATTTATAGGATCTATCAGATATTTGGGGCTTTTTTTTTCCTTATCCACACATTTGTATTTGCATTTGTATATTTCAAATAAAATAATTTTATGTTTTGACTTCTGTAGAATCCAATCCCTAAGAGGATACAGCAGCATTTATTTCAGTACTTACAGCATGAAGTGCAGGTTGGCCAAAACCACCTTAAAAGAGTTTGCAAGCTCCTGAAGCTGCTGTTGGGCTTGCACAGACATCTCCAGGGACAACTGCTGGGCAGTTACCTTCCCCAGCTTTTCTTAGAATTATGGTACAAGTTGTGGTTCATTAGATTCACCTACAGTTGGTTCTAGATTACTAGTTTTCCTCCCTTTGGTCAGGTTTTCCAGAACGGAAACCCCAGTTCTGCAGCATCAGAGAACATTACCATTGGGGTCTTGTCTCTGTTTTGTTTAGTTTATGGTCAAATTGTACAACGGTATTTTAAAATTTAATTTTAAATAACCTTAAAAATAAAAACTAAAAAAAAAAGGTTTTGGTTGCCAAGGCAACTTAGGTTAGAAATATAGATTAAAAATCCTCTCTTATTTAAATTCCCAGACCTGCAAAGTCAGTGTGCTGTTACCCAAACACCTAAATTTTACCACTTAAGAAGTGAATGCACTTGTTCAAAGGAAGGCAATCATTGCTGACACATCCATCTGCTCACCAGAATCCAAAACCTAGTTTTGTGAGGCCTCTCATGTTAAGAGCCACCGTTCCATTACAGCAGACTGCTGAAAGCCTGCAAGAAGGGAAAATCATTAGCAAGGTAGAAGGAAAATATGGAACCATGCTATGAAATCTGCCTTTTCAGCCATGTAACTCAGCTGGTGGGGCCCAGGGATTTACTGCACTCCTTGCAGCAGTATCCAGACTGGACCACCAGCAAGCATCTGGCTACGGGAGCATTGCCTGGTGGCCACCCACCTGCACAAACTTTCATAAAATTTTCACTACAGAAGTGAACCTTAGAAATAGCTTTCAAAGGATTGAAATAGAACTTTGGAGCAAGCCAGTCTTAACAGAAAGCTTCAGTAGCTTGTGAAGAAAAATAAAATTCACTAGATCCATTTCAAATCCATTCTTCAAATACCTGCAGTTTCTTACCAGTGAGAAATCTTGCCTGGTTCCCCCCTCCCAGTTTGTTTGGTGTTTGTTAGTGAGGTTACAGCGCCATCTCCTGGAAGAAAACAACTCGTTGCAACCGCTCCTGAAATTTTCCATTTCCCTGTGCCCACAGGACCAGCTTGCGCAATAGATTCTGGCATGACAGTGCAGCAACCTGAAGCAATTGGATGGGCAAAGCAAAAAACTGCTGACCTTTTTTTTTCTTAGCAGATATACTCCAGTATTGAGCATTGGGAAAGAATGGAGAGGCTGATTTTAGCTTATACTCCACTTTTAAGAGGCAACACGAGATTTATTATTATAGAATCAGCACTGGGAGAGCACAAGGCTGCTCAAACAGATCTGGCCATTCACTGATTCAAATAAAAATGAAAGGGTTTCTGGTCCAAGAGGTACATATACCTTTTGGTCAGAGGGTATAAACCCCAAGGTCCAAAAGGCTAATAACACCCCATGATGAAATCAAAATACCTCCAACAATTTTTTTTAGATTTGTGTTTCACTGCTTTACAAAAACACCGAGAAATTGTTAGCAATAAAATTACTTTCACATAAAAAGGGCCATTGTCAGAGTTAATTTTAGCTTTTTTTAAAAATAAAATATTGCTAAATGGTTTAACAGCACTGGAAAAATATCAAAGAATTGTCCTTTTGATCAGATGATTGATGTAACTCCTACAACTGCAATTCTGATCATCCGGGGGGAACAGTAACTTCAAAAAACTAAAACACCAGAAGATGGAAAACCCAGGAAGACTCACCCATTCTCAGATATGTGCACACATATGCACAGATAATTAGTGGACATTTTAAAGTGCTAGAGAGCCACTTGAACAACAGAACACATTTAAGAATAACTTATAAGCAAGCAGGTATTTTAATCTTGCAGCTATATGTGATATTAATAGTCCTAGGCCCTTTGCTATATTTATGGAGTATTCTGAAAACTTTGTTATGGGGCATAAAGCATGTCATTTATCAGCCTGGGGTTACTACTGGCATTATCATGAAGAAATAATAATTGTTTCCAAGACAGAAGAAACAAAAAATACTTCAGTTACTTTAAACACTTTTCTTTCATTAAAAGGCTTCAGGGCTTGATATTTAAGGCTCTTTATGAAAAACACAGAAAGAAATAATTACAGTGATTTTTATGATCTAAGCAATGTAATATAATTGTCTTGGGCATCATGGCTCCCTGCAGAAAAATCCCAGTGCACTAAAATTTTATTCAAAAACCCCGCTCAAAAGGGTAACTTGGGGCTACAGGAATACCCTATACACAACACATCATCTTGCTTTTGAGCACAAAAATAACCTACAGCACTGTGCTGTATTCATCAGCAGAGGATAGTGTATTTACTGGTACAGGCAGGCTGAAACAGCTGGATCTTCCTTTGGCAAAGGCCACTGATGAGCTGTGCAGACAGACTTCCCAGTGAATAGCCTCTTCTTCAGCCACACGATCAAGCAGCTGTAAGAACAGATTTATCAAAGAAGCTTCTGATGTTGTTCTCAGATACTGTACTTTTAATAAACCTAATTCCACTACTTTGTCAAAGAAATAGCTGGTCTTCAAAATGGAGTGCATTACATATGACATCTTTGTAGTCAAACATACTATTCTGCATGCAGACCTCAGACATTTCCTAGGGCTTCTCTGTTTCTCTAACATCTGCTCGTGTCAGGAATGAATGTGTTTTTATTGCTATAGGCTGAAATCTGAACAAAACTACAGAAAAGTATGCAAGATTTAAACAAGGCAAGCAAGACTGGGTTTTGTAGTGACATAAAGCAAACAAACATTGACAGTAAGAGACATAATCTGTTTACAATCCTAAAGTGCATGTGTTGGAACATTTATCTTGTAAACGAACAGTACAGAAGCTCAGAAACAACACTGTGACATTTAAGGCTAACTCTGCAAATAAATACTTAAATCTTGTATTGTAATTTTTGCCTTTTCAAAGCACTACCCAGAGAGATTGCTCCTTGATATGTTCCAAGTATTAGCTGTACTTTACAACACTGGCAGGTCACTTTCCAAAAAGAGAGAAGTGGTCTCCTTTGAAGCTAACTGAAACAGGTTGCTAAGTCTGCAAATAAGTGTATTTTTTATTTTAAAAAAACAGCATAAGCATTCTTGATTTCAAATAATATTTATTCACTAAACCATGTTAAAAGTCAAAGGAGATGAACATAGACTACATGCTCTCCCACTTTCTCTTCAGCACTTCTGAAGGCAGGAGGTAGGAAGAAAATCTGACTTGATTCCTGCAGAATCTTTCAGCTGATCTTGGAAACTGCATTATGGTTGTTTGCTTTACTTCATTAGATGCCATAGCAGCATTTTAAAGCTCTTCCTTGGAAATAGATTTATTGGAATTATTTAAAATATTAAATCCTTGTTTCAGCTACTAATCACTGCCAGAGGAATTTTTAAAAATTATATTGAGGTGAATTCTCCAAAAGAAGATCCATGAAGCTAATTTTTAGGACAAACCTCTTGAAATGTAATTGTGCAATTACTAAACTTACAATTAAAAATACACGTAAAATGTAGTGTATTGCATCCTTGCAGCAAACTGGACAGACCTGCAAATGAGCATTACTCTGCTATCTCAAGCAAAACAAAGCTTCCATATGTCCACTTAATGACACGTTGAAATATGAACTGAAAGATGACATAACAGACTTTTTCTGCACCACACTGTCCCCATTTCACAACAGCATATTCTGCTCAGCATTCACACTAAACAACTGTGGGCCCTCTGCACCGAGGTTCGGAAGCACACTGGGAAATAAGCTCCCACATTCTCTTCTTTCTGCAGTACAGAATGTACTTTTCCTATATGATGTAGATAAAAGCATACAAAATGACACCCATATTGCAATGGCAACCTTTAGGGGTTCTTTCCAACAGGTCTGAGTCTCTTCTGTAAGTTTCAATTTACAGAAGACACTTGTTCTCTCAGCTGGGAGGTCTGATCTCACAGACACACAGGATATTACCAGGTCTATCTGGCCAGTCATATTAGAATTTGTTCCTGGTATGCACTTCAGGACAGCAAGCAAAGAATACTTTGACCAAAGAATGCTCATTATACTTTGCAGTGCTCTTCTTGACCTCCATCTACAGAAGTACCTGAACCTGCCAATAGACCTTTTATTTTCCCACCTTTCCATGTGCTGACATGTAACAAAAAAATCCCAGCCTGTTGCCAAACTCTCTGCATTCTTTCCAATCCCTGTAACAAAGACAACTTGGGTAACATGTCAAATATTGTGTTGATAACTAAGCTATGCAGTCTTGCAGCAGTAAATACCTAGTGACACCAATATTAAGAAAAATAGACCAACAAATAGGCAACATTTGCCAAACAGCACTAGAATGCAGATTCACCTTTGTATGTAATAGCCTGCCTTTGTCTTAATTTTAAGTTTCCTGAACCAGCCTTGTTCAGCCACCTACCAGATGTGAAGTAATTCATAGACAATCAGAAATTTTTACTATTTCAGAAAATTTTTTGTCTTTACATGGCCCTTGATGAATCCAACTGTTTCAACTTTAATACATGTGTTCAAACCATTTAAAACATTTTTTCCATGTATAAATAACCTCTCCATTTTTCTTGTACAACTATAGAATGACTGGATACACAAGGCTGAAAGCCACTCAAATGAATTCACATTTGGAAATCAAATACCAACACCACTACAAAATTACACAATTGTGGGCTTTTTTCTCTTTCTTTCAAAAGTTTGGAGTGAAGAACTGCAAAAATAATTTAGCATCTCCCTAGAAAATGACCTACAGCTAAGGTAAGGTCACTGTCAGAACAGTGTATAATCTTCCATCTCAAACAATTTTTAATCTTTATATGGCTACCTAGAGACACACATATTCTACCATTTTATTTGATTTGAACTCAACCCACTTTATATGCCCAAACTGGTACCAAAAGCAAAAGCAGCACAGAGTTTATTATTTCATTTTGGCTGCCCCCTGCAAAGGTATTAAAATCAACCACCGCTGTACATCTGCACCTTCTGTTCCTCACTTCAATTCTGATGATGATTTTTGCAAACAAGTCACATTTCAAAACAGAGTCATGGATTTTCAACCTACAGTATTAGGAAAAACAACAACTCTGCAGAACTCAGTAACTTTAGTTCAGTATATTCCTCTTTAAAAAGACTCACTTGATCATCTTCACATTTGGAAAAAAATATGGTAATGTTGTTAGACTTTGAAGAGGAGTTGATGATGGAAAATCCAAATTCTTTTTTTTCCCCTTCTGTCAAATGTGGCTGACACTTCAAAGTTGCCAGCTGTGGAGACAAAAGAATCGAAGTAGCTCCTACCATACATTCCATCAGTGGGCAGAATTCAGCTGCTACAATTCAAAACACCTTACTGGCAAGCTGGGCTAGAGCTTTAGAAACTGAGGGGTAGGAGAAAAATTTCCATGAAGCCACATTCCATGGAATTCTGTGGAACATATAATTTTGTTCTGTCCCTAGATAACATTAGGTATTTTCACTGCAGAGGGGAATGCTTGAACTATGAATTCGCTCAAAAACAGCATTCAGTTACATGTAAGCATGGCATCTCTGCATGAAATCCCTCTGGAAAATGGATACTGTATGCAATAAATGAAAACATTCTCTTGCACAGTGGAAATATCATTGAGACAGGAGACAAGCCTGAGCCTTCTATCAAATAACCTTAGTAAGGACTTAAGAAAAAAAGTCTTCCAGAAGACTCGATGTTACAACATCAAGAATCCCCAGGAAGGGTGGCATCCAAAGTAACAGTAACCAGATGATTGGGAGTCCAGTATTTGTTCAGTTAAAGAGAAGAAAGGCTGGATGTTGAATGGAAACCAGAGTCATATAGAACTGGGGCTTTTTAATCTATAAATAAAAGAGCAGTGGAAAAAACTGAATTGCAAATTTCTTCTATAGGAATATCTTTACTGCACTGAACCAAGTGACACAGCTTACTTCCTAAAGTCTTCAGCAGCTTTATTAAACTGACTCATAATTGTAACTGGGAGAAATCCACTTAAGAAGGCAAATAATTTCTGCACAAGAAAAAATAACAAAAATATGACAAAACCAAATATAAACGCCTTCTGAATAAAAGTATTTTCAAAATTACTACACAGTTTTATCTAAATACTCTTTTTAAGAAGCAGAAACTACCCCTTTGCGTTCTGGGATCACAGGCCACTACTTGCCAGTTACTTTTTTCTTTCTCTTCTGTATTTCCCATTCTTCAAAAATATCAAAGGCAGAAAACAGAAAATTATTTTAAATTAGAGTAATCTCACTTTGGCTTTGTCGTCTTCTCAGCACAACAGTTTAGTTAACGTCTTCCAGCCAGTGTCCATATTGTTTTCAGAAACATGCTTTTATTTCTTCTGTAGTTCAGTGTCACGTTCTAAACCACAACACACAGGTAAACATCAGCAGAAATCCTTTGTTTGTTTTGGGGGATGGATGTTCTTTCTGAAGGAAGTTTTCCCCTCATCTAAGATTATGTGGAAATATTAAAGCCTTATGGAGTGGAAACAAATCTAAAGAAGTCTAACTCCATACCAAGACAAAATTGCCTGTTTCTCACAAAAGCCTAATTTGCAGAAAGCTTCCCCTGTTTCACCAACACTGCTCAGGGAAGATTAATTTACTTCATTACTCTAAAGAACTCCCTCTCCAAACTCAGGTACAATGAAAAATTACATATGGATACTGATGAAGAAGGTGGATTTAATATGAGAGTTACAACTATACCCAAGAGCTCTTCTAGGGCAGGGAGCAACACTTGCTGCCAGAATTTCTACCTGCTCATGTTCAGTAGTGCAGCACTCAGATCTTCTCATCTCATCGCGAGAAGGAATCGAAGAGGGAAAAAAAAGTAAGAATCTGACTAGTATTTTTCATTTTTTCAGAATTAATTTTAAGAACAGCAACAATAAAACAGACATTTTATCTAAAGTTTAGAGCAACAGGGAAATAAAACCCAGAGGCTGCAGGTTTAACTGTTTGGCAAAAACAAGTATTATTTCAGTCAGAATGATCAGGACTCACAAAATAAAAACAACCCACACACACATCCAAGGCCACGTGTTACTTTGCTTTTAGAAGTGGAGGCAATGAAGGAGAAGTACCAGTAAATATAAGAACAGTTGCTAAGTCCACCAGTGCAGGGTGAACTTGTTCCAAGCCTCATTATTGAGAACATCTGTTAAGGCAAATACAATATGAGCAGATATGGATTTTTACTTCATATCTTTGAGTTGATGAATTTAAATATAATACTTCATTTGAGGGAAGCAATGCTGTTTACATGCCTATGTGCTGCTTTGTACACCTCATAAAAATACAACTGGAAGTAGTACAGCTCTCTTTTATTTTGTCAACTGCTGTATTAGATGCCATACTTTGAAGGAAAATTATATAAAAAATAAATTTACATGATTGAAGTGCAGCGTTCTTGAAGTATTCATAGGTTTCAATTTATAATTTTAGAAAAAAACTCTCTTGTAAGGATGGCAAGTTCTTTCACTGAAAAACAGAGCATGAAGTATTTTTAAGATACAAAAATATTTTAACCCAAGAATCTGTAATGCGAGGACTGGCCAACCATTTTTATATTATGCACAAGCTTGTTAATTGGTCTCAACTGTCTGTGTGCAAAGTGATGAAAAATACTAGAGAAAGTTCTAATTTTACCAAACATCCTAAGAGCAGCCTTTCAGAATGCTGGTTTTGTTTTAGTGAGAGAAATTTCCTATTTCGGTTTCAAATACTTAGCATTTAAAAAACAGCTACAGATATTCCTGACATCTTTAACAGAATTACATGAACATAACTGATCTAAAAGCATAAACACACCAGATTTATACAAGTACTTGGATATACAGAGGGAAAACCAAAGGAAACTTTCAATCTAGTGATCCAGTGAAATTGAGTGGAATTTCAACAACTAACATGGTTAGATTTTGTAACACGGATAAATTATCTCAGGAATTATGGTGCAGTTACAATCTTTATGAGTTTGTCTTCCCACATCACCAAAATAACTAACTGCTACGTGGAGACAACCACACTCAATTTCTGCAATTTACAGGGAAAACTTAGTTCTTATGTTTCCACCTTCTTTGTCAGTGGTCAAAGTGAAGATTACTCTTCTGCAAGAAATCATTCACAATGTAATGAGAGTTCAACCTTCCCTTCTGTCCTTAAGCTTGCTCCACTGTAAAATACTGTAAAACAAAGTGAAGACAATCTGCCTCCACCACATCAGGTGTTTGTTATGGTAGTGCATAAGCACACACAGATCTCTCAACTACAAATATTCTGTTCACTTACCATTGTCACCTACTCCCTTTTCCTATTTTAGCCTCACGGTTCATGTTTACCATACCATTCTCACATCTAACTTTAGATCTATAAAACATTTTAATATACTTTGAAAACTTAACGCAAGAAGTTCAAAGATTAGTCTGACAACTAATTAGTACAACAGTTTCTTAATTAGGAGGCCTGTATATTGCTGCAATTGAAGTAGATGATTTATATAACATATACCTAATTCACAGTGCTTTTTCTACTGTATGGTTTCTCTCTAGTCATCCCACTCCTTTTCATGACATTTAGATATGTTGGTTATGTTTAATCTCATTTATTTCTACTTCTAGAAGACAATTGTTACATTAGTATGAAGACTTTGGAGACAGAGAAAGCTACATTTTCAAAAATTTCTACAGCATTAGAATTGTTACTATTGAATGAGTTCATAGACTTCTTTGTTCAGGTCCTTCTATTAAAGTAAAATGTACCAAAACCTCCTTTGCTTTTCCCAAGCTGCAAGCATGTAAGGTGAAGATTTTGCCCCCAAACCCCAATGCTCACAGAAACTATCTCTTAGGTCATAAAAATGAATGCTTTTTCAGTCCTGTAGCAGCTTATGCCACGTACCCATGTAACAGGTTTCCAAAATATCAAACTAGCTAAAAAAGACCAGTTAACTAAAAAATTCAAATTCGTATCTGACTTGGGAGGAAAAAAGACAACTAAGCAGTTGCATTAAACAAATAATGAGGCAGTGGTCCCTGATCTTTTTGTTATTAAATTCCCAAATCCAGTTCATTGTGGGATTGCCAGCTATCCATTTCTGGTCCTTTTCTAAATTACCTCAGTGTATCCACAGAAGACTGTTTTCTTCTGTTTGCTCTCTATCTCTCTCCAGCCTTTTGGCCTTTCCCTGTTTCCTGTCTCACTAGCATACTGTATGGCACTTGCAGCATTGCAGCCATGGTCCCACGTGCCAGAACAAAATAATGATCTGGCAACACTTTTCTAGATAACACCATATATTAGTGCCTTAACAAAAGCTGTCAGATGAAGAATAGGAGATAGAATCCACTGAAGAAACTTCCTTCATACTTTTATAATGAAAGCAAAGTTGAATCCCGAGTTCAGGAACCACTGAGCAGCTCTTGTTCTCTCTGCTCATTTTACCTCCATCTTGTTTCCTTCCAATCTTACGGTTTGTCCACCTTAATTCCAGTGGATTCAGTCTTTGGGAATGAAAACCCATGAAAACTGCAGAAATTGTAATGTTTACTGTAAGAATATCTGCAGGGTCATATTACTGGCATTTAAAAAAGCCAGGTTAAGACAACAAACCTTCATTCATCCCTTCCTGTATGAATGGCCTGTATGTCAAAATACCTGAAAACTGCACTGATACAGTAGAACTTATTTTAACTTGCATTACGAATAAACTGCACATGCTGTTTTACAGACAATATATATTTGTAAACTTGCTCATGCAAAATTAGTGTGCACAACAGGGATATTGGTCTTCTAATCCCCACATCTGTAAAAATGACATTTATGTCTGCTCTGTTTGAACTGTGCCCAAACTCTCTTTTTAATATAATAAATCTTACACATAATTTATCTGCCAGCCAAACCAATTTATGAAGCTGAAACAAAAAAGAATAAAAAGTTATACAAAAAACATGGTGCACCTGGACACTTGATTCCCACCTCCCCCCCCTTTTCTGTTTACAAGTAGAAAGAATGACTAAAAGAAAAAAAAATCATGGTCACAAAATTTCGACATTTTAATCCTAAACATTACAGGGCAAATGGATGTTGGAATTTATTTCCATACACCATGAGTCAACTTTTTAATTCCCAAATGTGGCCAAATCCACTAAAACAAGAGTGGTTAAACTCTGGACTATGGAAATACATTTCTGGAATAAATGCTAGAAAAGCAATTATGGGAAAAGCCAACTGTCTCCATAAAGGTAAATAAAGTGGAACAATGTGTAGATTAGATACTTTTTCTGTTTCTTACTCATAACCTGTCAATTCAGTGCATCATATGGTTCAACATAATGGTCCCCATTAGACAAGCATCTAACTAGTGTCCATTGATTCCAAGTTAGTGGATGATGAATCTTTCTGGATACTTTCAAAGATGGCTGCCAGCTCAGGGTTAGAGCTTATCTGTGACTGGAATTCACTCATTAATGGACTCTTCTCTGCTTCTGGAATGGTTAGAAGTGCTGCTACAGCTCTCATAGCAGATCGTTTTAGTTCATCTTGCTTTTCAAACTCCTGTTTGACTGAGTTCGCCTTTACCTAGAGAAAAAATGAAAATACGATTGAAACTTTACTCAACTCTCCCTCTGTACCAATCTTAAAAAATGTACCTTCAAAAAAAAGTATTTCCTCTCAAAATGATCTATGCTCTTAAAAAAAACCAACCAACCAAAAAACACCCCCAAATATCTTTTTAGCAGAATTTTTACCTGCAGTTTACAAACAGACTGAAGCTTCAACATGGCAAGGTAAGCAGAAAAAAAGTTGTAAGCTGCCAAGTCAATCACCAAATCAAAGCAACTACAGCAGCCAACTTTTAGCTAGTAAGGTCAGTAAATTACTTTAAACTGTATTATCACAGTACTCCCAGCTTCCCGAGAACAGGAGCAGCTGACCTTCATTAGAGTACCTTTTAAAGAAGCTGACCTTCATTAGAATAACTGCTTAACCTTCTGTTGTTATTCTCAAAGATATTTCAGTGCTACAAACATAAATTATATTTAAAGGCAGTCAATTTTCATTATGTGAAATATAGCAGACTACAGTAACGGAAAAGCAAGGTAAATCAGGCAATAAGTGATGGTCAGAGCATGCAGGTGAATCAAGAACAAGCAGGAATGGAAGGAGACTAACTACAAAGATCCAGTAATCCTGTAATATAAATGAAAAAGAGGTGAGGTAAATGACAAAAACTCTAACAGAAGTCTAGACTAGAAGTCTAACAAGGACTACTTTACACTGCCTTCATCAGCCAAGTGCTTGTCTGAAACAACACCATCATCAGAAGTCAGAAAAACTGTCAGAATTTCAGTTTCACTATTTATAATGAAGTGAGATTTACAAGCTGCCCCAGTGGCAGCTGAATTTTTAAGGAACAAAAGAAAATACATCAAAGAAACAGAGGATTTTTAAAAAGAAGCTTACAAATCTACCTCTCCATCAGTAATTTAAATAAATTTAACACGTGTACAAAGATTAGAAATGAATGGATCTAATTATCCTGCCTATTGCAGCTTACCACCTGTAACTCAGGAAATGCTGCAGCAGTAGAGGTATTCTTTAAACACGAGTTCATTTATATTTCTATAAGAAAACACAGAACAATGAACTTTAACAAGCTGAAATACCTTAGTTGTACACGTAGCACGCAAAGGTTCGACGAGCCTGTCCAATCTCTGCAGCACCGCGCTCGGACAAAGGGTAGACAGTCTCACCAGCATTAAAAAGGTCAGCATCTAGGGTGAGGAAAAAACCCAATTCAACAACAGTTATGCCTGGCACAGATACAGAAATATATTTCCCATGATGCTGTGTAACTTTTTGAACAGTCACACTTTAATGAAAATGGCAAATGTAGTGAAGTACTTAAAGTATATAAAGTAATATTTTTACCATTTCAGTCTATTCACTATTTGAAATATTTTGACAAAGTCACTGCTTTCACAGAGAAAAATGACAGCTAACCTTAATATCATAGTGATCCTTCAGACCATCTTCAACATGGTTTAAGAATTCAAATATATCTAGTCTATCCAAACAGCTATCCAATAGAGTATACATGCACTCAAAAGCTGCTTTCCTTATGTCCAACCCATCATCAACTGTGTGCTTAAATGGTCCCATTTCCACCTGTCAGTGAATAAAAAAAAAAAAATTAAGTAATATACTTCTTTTAGAAAAATAATCTACTTACATATTTAGCATTGTTTTTCTCAGTTAACTTACCTCTCTGATTAATTCCTTTCTGACTTTTGTTTCATTGTAAAGATGAGGAAGCACAGTATCTAAGAGGTCTCTTATCAAAGATGGTTTATTGTGGGCAGCTGAATTAAATGTCACTAGGGCTACTCTCCTGACATTGAGATCTGGGTCCTCCAGAGTTTTCAGAAAATCACCTGCAATCAAAAACAGAAAGAAAGCAACCTATGAGGATCTTTTACATTTGCAACTTTTAATATATTTTTGCTTAGTTTTAAACTTTCAAGAAGACATACTTAGTGCAGGAGTTATTTTAATGTAACAGACACCTGTTATTTCAGCATGATTACACAAATAAAGGATTCATTATCATCATATGAAAAGTATTAATATGATTGTTATGTAGTACTTCATATAATGAAACAGTAGTAGAAGAAACACCTTCAGAATAAACGGCCATCACAATGACATATAAACTTTTTTTTTCATGTAAATTAATGATAATTACATTTATCCTTCCATTTTCTCCATTTATTAAAATTGTCTCAAAATATGCACTAGAAAACCAATTTCAATTTCTGCAGTTCAGGAGTTCCACAACACCTCTTAAGGAAACTACTGACATACTGATTTTTTTAACCCTCAAATTGGCATATACTGAAAATACCTGAATTACTATAAAACTGGCCTACTCAGTATATATCAATGTAGCACCACCTCTCCCATCCCCCCTACCTTTGCACATTTTTAAATTAGATTTTTCTATACTTCTGTAACACAGCCTTATTAAAATAAATGACTGCATTAATATATCTCCCATGTTTGCGAAGTTGTAGCAAAGCAAAACTTCCCTGAAGAACGAACATGTTCTAAGGGGAAAACCAACAAGTTGTAAAAACAAAGTGACTCTTACACCCACCAAAAAGCTCGGTTGCAAAACCAAAAATGACTGAGATTTTTAAAGTACTAGGTTCTGATAGCTTTTTGATTGAACAATCAATAAATATTTCCAGAAACCAAAGGGGCAAGGCAGCTTCAGTGGGAGGGGGGAAAAACCTACAAGCATAATTCTTGAATATATTACTTAAAAAACAAAATAGCTTAGTGATGAAAATAACACACAGTAAACTCACTTCATTTCCCTATAAATAAAAACCTTGCTCTTTAAAAAACTTTATGCTTTTAAGCATAAATCTTTCCTCTCCTATTAGGTTAAGAAGCATAGACATTTTTTAACAGATCTTTAGACTTGTATTTAACCAAGCGTAAAACATTCATAACATCTTTAAAAAAATCTACAATACTTTGTTATACAAATAAACAAAATAAAAAATAAAAAAGCCACAGCATTGCAAAAGTCTTTGTCATACTGATGTTACACAGAAAGCTCTGATTATCTTATTCCTGTATAAAAATACACACAATTCCAAATGCTTTCAGACTACAAGCATTACAGAATCATAACAACCTGTATTTACAATTCAAAACTTGGTAATACTCAAAATTATTCACATAAGCATACATGTTTTAGGTGACTGAATGTCAAATATTTCCAAGACCACACTTCTTGGTAAATATAGTACATCTTACTACATCAAACTGATACAATTTGGCAAAAACACAGGAAAGGAAATCAGCTTTTGAATCCCATCCTACTAAAAACATTAGCTTCTTGTATTGCCCAGCACAAAGTCAATACACAGAATTTTTAATGACACAATTTTTACTGCTCAGAATTCAAATAAATTAGTGTTAATATAAATAATTGGCTACTAAGGAAATATCTTGTAACTCTTCCAACAATTATCATTAGCAGCTAATTCTAGTATCTTCAAAATATTTATTTCTGGTAACCCAAAAAGAAATTTAAAATGTAATTCTCTTGCCTGAAAACATAGAAGCTGTCAGTATAAGTGGAGTACTTACCTATGCAGTTCTTCAAGAGTGGGTCTATGGGTTGTGGATGATCAGAAATAGTGAACTTAACAGCAGTAACCACCGAGCTTCGAGCGTATGAGGACCCTAATATGAAACAAAAGTGTGAACATGCAAGATTAAAACAGAACAACAGAATCTAAATCATGCTCAATGCCACTTATTCCTCTTAGACATCTAATACTCTTAAGAACAGCAAACAAGAAATGCTATTTATTGCTAGCAATGCAATACGTAAATCAAATAAACCTACAAATAGAACATTTTAAACAGGGCAAAAATACCATAACATTGTAATAAGCATGTAATGTTATCTCCTATAGAAAATTTGAGCAATAAGCTTATTAAAACAGATTATTTATGACCACACATAGACCTACAAAAAAATTCTCCCCTTTACAGCTGAAGCACGTGAAGAAAACATGTGAATACAGTTCTTGATATGAGACTGATTCATGAATTATACACAAAGATCTTTTCTAATTCTTAAAAACTTCAGGATCCTTATCTGAAGTTCAGGAACGTAGTAATTTACACCAAAAGGTCAAAATGTTGCAATTGGTTTGTTAACTTGTCCTTTAGTCACCCATGCTCCTTCCCCTTCAAGTTTATAGCTCTTAAACATAACACTGTTAACAGAAATATAATGTCTGAAAGCAGAACACAATTCTTGTGGTGCATGACTAACAACTTCTGGTAAAAGCAGAAAACCTTAAACTTCCATTGTTGGGGGAAGGGAGCAAAACTTCAAGACACAACATTTAAGCAAGTAATTTGAAAAACTAGATCCATTTATTAACAGATATCAAAAAGCCATCTGCTCCAATACATAAGTGCATTACTACTCCTCACCTGATGCCAAGTATCCCTTGAGTCGTGGAAGCAGTGTCTCTGGGTCTATCAATGTAAGCTTGCCCAAGCATTCAGCAACAACATTCCTTGTACCCTCTTCTGCACATTCACAGTGTTTCAGGAGTAAGGCCCAGATGTTCTCAACATATGGTTTGAGACCAATCACTGATGCAGAGCTAATTATTTCTTTCAAGGAATGCAGAAGAAGGTATTGCCTCTTAGGCTGACTGGTTATTTCTTGTAGGACAAATGGCAGATACTCAGGAAGATTGCCAACACTAATACTGCCTAAGGCGTATGATGCCGCTGACTTGACTTCTTCACTAGGAGAAGAGAACGCTTCCAGTATTACAGACTTCAGCTCAATTTGTCCACTTAAGTCAATGTGATGCCCAACTTCCCCAAGAGAAAGCAAAGCCAAAAGACGAATGGAATCTGTGGACCTTGAGTTCTTAACGTCCTGAATGAACTGACCTACTACAGCCGGTCCTTCCTTAGGGCAGGCTCGAGTAAGGGCAGCGACACATTTGGCAATGGAATAGTAAGACTGCTTGTGAGTAAGTGCTGTGCTCTGTGAGTACACTGGACCCGTTAACATGCGTAGTAAATCCATGTAGCCTAAATTGTTTGTACCAGTCACAACCAAAGCTTGGAAAAATTCTAGCATGGCACTAAGTGCTCCCCCCTGAAGTAGGGGTGATCTTACCAGCCCAATAAGTTCATTGAGAATGGAGCCACTAATCTTTGATAGGGAGGAGGGATATACTTTAGCCAGCGTTGTCAGAAAACTGATGGCCATCTGTGATACGTGCATGTCACTTTCGCTAATCAGAGGTGGAAGCTCATCCAGGACTGCATCAATCATGGCAGCTGTCAAGCTGTCACTGTAATTCTTAATTAAAATATCTAGCGCAGAAAGAGTGCCCAGCTTCAAAGCTCGCTGGTTCTTTCTCAAAAAAGAAGCAAGAATAGGAACTCCTTCCCCAAGGATTGGTCTCAAATCTATCTTCAAAGGAGAACCAGCAATCAATGTCATTGCCTTCACAGTAGTTAACCGAGTGATCTCATTCTTCAGTCTCTCTAGAAAGATCTGAAGTGTACTAGGCAGGTCTGTGCCTAGACTGTCACCAAGGCTACAAATTATTTGACCCATGCAAGATATTGCCCTTTCTTTCACCTCCTGATCAATGTCAGCAGCCTTTAATCTCTTGATTGTACAAGTAAACAAATCTTTGATGTAAGGAGTAGCATCAAAGGAAGTAGGCTGGTCTAAAGGACGAATAACCTTTACAAGTTGTTGGGTAACCAAAAGTGCCTCTGATGTTATCTTGTAAAATGGGTCACCAACACAAGCTACAACTGGAGGTACCAATGCTTGAACATGAGGATGAAAGACTTGGGGAGAGTGATTGCAGAGGATCACATACAAACACGACAAAGCATCTATCTTCAGATTAGAAGAACTTGATTTGTCATTCAGTGAAAAGATTATTCCTGGAAGAAACCAAAAAATGTATTTTTAGGGCAGGTATTTATAGAGTCTGCTCGAACACTTCAAAATTTCCAAAGGAAGGCAGCTATACTGAATTTACACCTTCTGGCTCCCCATCTTTGAATGCTTCCAAACCCCTCTCATGACTTTAATCAACCAATTAGCTTTTAAGCTTCCTTTTAAGCCCCATCAAAAGACATGGGCCATACAATGGTTTGTGACATATTTTCTTAATTATAAAGAAATTCTGAACCTTTAACATTTCCAACCTTAGTTTTCAGTGTTACTTCAAATTTCAACATTAAGTTTTAAAAGCTAAACTATGGAAAATATTTTTCTCTGTTCAGATGGAAAAGAAGGCAGCTTGATTTTGTAATTAAGAATCAAATTAACTTCTTTTTTTAATAAAGAAGAAAAATCTTCTTTTTAAGATTAATGGAAATATACGACTAAAATATTTATATGGATACACATTATTTCGCTATTTTCTTTCAACAGAAGCCACACTTCAAAGCACAGTTGGGACTTCAATATTTTGATGTTTCAGAGCTTCCCATACCATTTATTAGTATTAAAGTTAATGCTGTTTCTCATACCTGGTACAAGTACAGGAACATGTTGTGTTAGGGCTCCAGGTAACACATTTACTAGCTCAGTCAGCATGTTAAAGCAGCACTGACGAGTCTTAACACTTTTCTCTTTCATCTGCTTGTGCAAGGCTTTAACTATGTTGGGAACCTGTAATCATCACACATCTGTTAATTGATTCAATAGCTGGCATTTCTTTCATTATTGATCACTGGGGGGATATAAAGAAATATGTGCATCCTAACCACTTGATTTTTCTACAGAACTAGAGAAGTTATAGAAACATTAAGAAATGAAGATTCAAAATAATTGCTTTAAAAAAAACAGTAATTTAGCTTTGAAAGGTGATTTGCATTAATAAAACTGCAGAGAGCAACAACTGAAAAGTCACTTACATAATTCACTTAGATCAAGTTTTTCAGCATTATCCTTTTTATACTGCAAATAAAATATGTTGCAGCAGATCAAGTTTTATCTTGATCATTAGTGCTTATGTCTGGATACAGAACGCGCAAAGTAACTTTTGCTTTGGCAATCTGGCTAAGTGACATAGGACATGAAACTTTTACAGGTAAGTTAACAACTGAAATGAAATAAGCACATTTGTACAAGTCGATTTCAGTTTCTAAGACTGTTCCATTTTTTTGGTCCAGTTTACCCAGCTTGCTCTCTATGTTAGTACTACAGGAATAAACTGTAATCTCTGTATGAAGAAAGTATGATAAAGCACATTGAATGAATTATCCTTATGAACAGGGTGTAATTTTAACAGGTCTTCTCAAAGGTAACAAAAATTTTTTCAAATAACCTGACTCTGAAGCATTGTCAAAGGTGTCTCTCCTTGTTCCATTGCATCAGGATCACAAAGCCAACTTTGCACAGGTCGTGTTTGTTTTAAAAGAGAAAGATACGCATGAAAAACATCTGCTTTAACGTTCTCTTCACGTTCTTTGAATCTGGCTATTAAAGCAGGAGATACAGTTTTGTAGAATTCTGGAAGCATTTCATGTCGTGTGCTAACCACAGCATCCAGACATTTAGCAGCTGCACGCCTCACTTTCCAGCTCATGTCATCATCATCACTATATTCATCATCGCTCCCTTGAAAAAATAAATTATGCATATGTTCAAGTCTAGACAAGCAAAGCATCAAATTTTATTTTAAACAATTAAAAATAACACACTTTTTAAACAATTAAAAAGTTGGGTTCTTTGCATAAGACACAAAGAAATAGGTTCAGAATTACGTTAAAAAACATACATATAAGAAGTCTTCTGAACAGCCCAACTTGTAATTCTCAGCCAGTTTTTTCACGCTAGTCTTCCACACATATTAATTTAAACTGCAAATAGGAGAAAAAGCTCCCCATCATATTTCCAGCCTGGCTACTGATTTAAAGCATACCCTTCTTTATTCATGACATAAACAACAAAGCAACAGTGAATACTAGCTGATCAAGATTCAACAAATTATTCTGTCTGCTTCTTTCTAGGGGTAAATGAAACTATACAGCGTCCCCCAAAATAACAAAAAGTATAAAATAAGCAATATAGATTTTCCAGGTCTTAAAACAACAACTATGCAGCTCACTCCTTCCTTAAGTAATGAGAATTTTATGCCCTCAGTTCAGATTACTTGTGTGTCCAAGTTTTCACAAAGCTTACATCTGGTAATGCTTGCCACCACATTAACAATAAAATACCTTATGCCTTATGTCTGAAACACTTTTATCCTACCAAAAAATACTGAGTCATTTTCAATCTATTCTGATTTTATGCATTACATACCAATATATTATAGTGGAAAGTAGGGAGAAGCCTTTACCATGCTGTATATGTGTTTTCAATTAATTAACTGATATTCTCCCTTTACTTATATAATGCCACATGCTTCTGCCTTTTCCCACGTTTCATGTATTTTAAAATATTTGTCTTATATTTTATGTTCACTCTCAGAATTACTGAACTCCAGCATCAACATGCTGGAGATATAAAGTATATATAGTATAAAGAGTATAAAGTATATAAAATATACTTTTATTCCAGGAAGTAAGTTCATTAGCCATGTTTAAAAGAGGTACAAAATTTGAATGAAAGTACACGAGTCCTTCAAATGCTGGTAGTCAGGAGTATTATCCATACCAATTTTCTCAGATGGGTGCAGGATCAAAAGCTCATCCTCTCCCCCAAACCAAAAAGAGAACATACCTTGATCATCATCATCACCGCCATCAGCATCCATAGCATTTTCATCTTCATCTTCATCATCATAATTGTAATTAGGATCATAAGTAAGATATTTAAGACAAATGTTTATAATAGTAGATACATGAGGATAAACTTCTTTAGGACATCTGTGTAATATAAAAATACAATCACTGTCAAATTATTTTGAAGTACTAAAATATTCTGAAAAGATTTCATTTTGCATACTGTACTTTGGAAAGAGTAGCCAAGACAACATCAAGGCATTCATCCGAACTACAGAAATTCAAAGGGAAGGTCAGAAAGGGCAATGCCACTTTGTAACAGGATCTGCTAGATTGGAAGGTTGCAAAGGACTCAGATAGGCCTTTGGATACCAATCTTTTATCACCACTACTGGACACAGATATTATTAGAATACTTCTGACCTCTTGCTTGCACAAGTAGCAATGGCACAGTAGAAAGTTTGTGGAGTACAGACATAACACACTGCTTAAGAGTTAAATTACAAGACAGAGTTGTAGGAACTGTTCCAGCTCAAAGCTTGCAAGAGTGAGGAGGCTGTCTCTTGACAGCTTACAACCAAATGACACACTATCAGATCTTAAGAAAGCCTGAAATAGGTACCCATGAATGACTTACCTCCTAACAAAAGATTCAAAGGCTTGAATGCAGTACTCTCGTAGTTCATCATCGTCTACATTACAAAACTTTACAACCAAAGGAATTATTTTCTCAAGATATTCACCTGGTAAGAGAAAAAAAATAGCTAAGTAATCACTCTCACCGAAAACCTTCCAAGTAAAAGATAATTTATACATTTTTCTTACCTATTCTATGACCTGCTTGCCTACTGATAGCAGCAATACACTGTATATAGGTCCTAGTTGTTGACATGGAATCATTTTTAGACAGCTCTGTCAACAGATGTTCAATGAGGTCAACAAAAACCATATTGCCACAACTCATAACCAGGTGACCAAGAGCAATGATGGTTCTTTTCCTCACAGCAAGTCTTGGGCTGGTCAGCTGGGGGAGCAGACAGGTCAGAATTGAAGGATGGAAGTTAACAAGCAGTCCTCCTTGCCTTAAAACAGACAAAACACAAACTCAAAAACAATTGAATCTAGATAACTGTGTTCATATACTGTAAAACAATTCTTCAAATATTCCCCAAACAACACTAAGATTCCAATCAAATTTTTAAAATTTCAGGTTTTGGAGCTTGTTAAAAGATGAAAAGAGTTTAAAATATAATGTCAAAACAATAAACATTAAAATAAGCTTAAAACTAAAGTTCTCAGAAGATTAAATAATAATTGATCAACCAATTATCTTCAATACAGTCACTTACTTTTTTCTAAATTAAGTTTTATCTACACTTAATATTACCATATTAATTCATATGACTTTGAATAATTTAACATTTGGAAAACTGAAGTTCAAGCTTTAATGCTATTTATGAGCATTCACCACCATATTAAAGGAGGGATGTTTACCTGCTCAGCATATCAGCCATGATATCCAGTGCCTCCAGTTGAACAGACACATCTTCCTGCTTGGCTATAGCACTGGTGAGACGCCCTGTGATCTTTTTACAAACATTAGCTGCTAATGCAGAACCTGAAAGTACAACAAAACCTCTGCATTTCCATAATACTAAAAAATACAGCTTTCAACACCAGAGACGTTTGTGACTAAGCAAAGCAACCCAATCTACATAAAGAAGCTTTTTCCAACCAACAAAACAAGCTTAAACAGCCACTCTGTTTGTTAATGTCATGTATGCTGTGCATTAGAGCTGAAAAGATTATCTATGTACAAACATACTAAGCAGGAGGGATTCTTGTCCCAAAAGGTATACACAACAGAACACTGCTTTTGGAAGGGCAAGCAATGGAAAGTGAAAGCCACAACAAGTCTAGAGCAATAAATGAAAGGACTACAGGTAAAAATAAACGTATAAACTATATGGTAAGGAAAAGCACAGAAGTAGATAGAGCTACTTCTAATGGCAAAAAAAAAGCAAAACAGAATTATTTTGCACAAGAAGCTGCTTAAAAAGTAAGTACCTGAAATACTACTGAAACATTTGAGAAAGGGGGGAAAATTTATATCCTAAGTATTTTAAAATACAAGTAAAAATGTCTTTTTAACAACTTCATAGTTCCCCCTTCCTCTAATTGCCTAACATTGTTTCAAGTAATTATGAAAAGGAACTCCTGTCATGGTAACAACTGCCCAGTGGTCAGTACTTATCTTCACCTGCATGAAATTCTGAGTCACATTTTGCAAATTTCAACGTGAAATGAATACCATTCCAACCTATGGTAAATCTAGTTTATATGTATTATGGCTCATGCTTAACTACAACTGAAATTAAAATATATCAAGTGGACAGTCTAATGCGTTCCCATGGAGGCTAAGAAAAAGAGAACAATCTGTGTTTGAGTTGGAAGCAAGAAATAACATGTTGTTTATTTTGATATTAGGACTATTAATTGTATTGAAAGACTTGCCTACATTTTTGTTTGAGCTTTACCTCCACCCAAAAATCTTCTTTTGTTTTGTGTAGGCAAAAAAAAGAGTAAAAGCTTAAAACAACTTACTTAAAATTAGTTATTTATGTAAAGCTTATGCATCTCACTGCTGCTTGACAGAAGCAAGATTTACGTGTCAATTTTTTAAAAGGATATTAAAATCAGAGTTTTTTTTTTAATTCACAAGATCTCAGTCTCTAAAAATGTAATTTCCAAAGCCTTTTTAATCACTATCTAGTCTCATTCATATCCTACACTATGATATTTGTAAAGCACTTGAGTAAAAAAGCAATGCTATTAACTGATGAGCTGTTCAACATTATTGTCTCTCTTAGAGGAAAGACTGCCTTCATTTAAACCTGCAGGTAAGAGTATCACTAATTTAACAGGCAATTGTCAGAAACACAAGGTACTTCCCAAAACAATTCCTAGAAAGTGAGACAAGAAGTCAGATGGTTAAAGAAAAATACAGGACTTGTAATCAATTTTAAAGTGTATTATCAACCAAAGACCAAGATGAGATTTAGCTATTACTACAGCCTAGATCTGGTCCATCAGGCAATTATTAAAATAGAAGCTTTTACAACTCTTTATACTGAAGTTCATATTCTTGGAGTTTGTTTTCCACATTAATGCAATCCTTCAGTTTAAAAAAATGTTCTTAAACTAGTAAAATTTGGCAATATTGTCAGAGGAGAAACTGAAAGGGTATTTGTGCAATGTTTTTACCCTAACTGAAAGTAGTTCCAATGCTAAATTAACTGAATCCTCTTCCCTAAAACCCCAAACTTTTTTGGTTTTTTTTTTGAACAGTAAATGATACAGCTACATAAAGTCTTTAGTACAAAATGGCTTACCACTGGAAGCTGGGGGAAGTTCTCCAATCACAGTTTTAAGACCAATGCTTGAAATGTCACGTAACTGTTCTTTATCTGAAAGCATGTTTGTACAGAGGGTATCTACAATGGTCTCCACTTGATACTCCTTCACTTTACTCACCAGAGGTCCCAGGCTGTATAAACAAGAGAAGAGTATTAAACCGGCAGCAATATTATTTCAGTATTTTGCATTCAAGTCATAAACTTCAGGTTGGTTTTGGTAGCAACACAAAGCAGAATTTTAAAAACTGCAAACCTTCATCTGGTTGGACTGATAATTTACCTCCACAAATCTAATAACAAAACATCCATTTAGTATATGTTTCTTATTTGGAGCTGGAAATTCATTTTGTATGGCTGTTCTGCTTCAGTCTCAAAACCACAGTCCCTTTTACTTCTCAGTTCACAACAAGGTTTGTAACAAAAATTAACCTAGCCAGAGCCATCAGTTGACCATCAGTGTCTGCATAATTCACAGACAAGTAAACAATACTGTTAATTACTGCATCTTTATTCTATACATTTGGATTCAGTCATGGCTCTATGCAGTAAGACAAACCCAAAACACATCTTCCATCCCTAAGCTTATTGTATGTACCCCACTGCTGCTAACCTTTTTTCCCACGTCCAAGAATTCACAGGGGCAAGACCTAATTATTATACAAAATGCCCAGCAGAAGCAAAAGGCAGAAAGCAAGAGCAAACAGGAGGAGGACACGGACAAGCAAGCCCTTGCACTCAGCACTATGTGCGACTTACTGTACAACAGTAACCAGAGTAAGGTTCAAAGTTTTGGCATCAGTGGTCTGTCAGCATGTTAGGCAAACCTGGAGCTTCTCTTTCGATGGCCACGCTCACAACGCCTTACCTCCCATGAACTCAGAGCACTGTTTGCACTCGAGGCACAACACTTAGATTAACACTCAGGAATACACAATTCCCAAGGCAATCACACCTAGCACTTTCCATGCCTTCCTTCACAAACCTTAACCTGCTTGGTTTCTTTCTCTCCTTACCCACTCATGTGGGACTCATGTGGTAAAACCTGCCAAAAATACATATGGGGGGCAGGGGAACAGTGGGTGGAGAGGCAGCAAATGCAAAACTTATTTGCCAAAACCAGACACTGAAGTATCACTTGCAATTAACTCCATTTTGTTAATGCACAGAACTTGGAACTAATTTGAGATTTGTCAAACTAGGGCACAGACATCTGAAACCAATGCTTTATGATCATATCAATGCTACAAATTCAGAAAGATAGCAATTCATTCAATTTACAGAGTATTTAATGGAGATTTACATATAACCTTAAAATAAATACACAAGAACAACTTTGGGGTTACATTTTTAGAAGATACAGCATACAGATAATCTCAAGAGAACTTAGTTGAGATACTAACTGGAATCTGATCAAAGGCCTAAAAAGAAGCCCTTTAAGTGCACAGAAATGAAGATGTAATGGATGGTTTCTCACTTGCTTCAGCAGCTCCTGCAGAAATGAACAGTTTTGATAGAGACCCCTTCCTTAAAAGCAGTCAGACCTCATGCCCTAACATGACACTGCCCTTCAAGTCAGGGAAAGGGCACTGTACTGGATTCTTTAGATTCAATTAAACTATCTCTACAGCCACTAAACCCCTGAGAGTGGGGAGGGGTTTAGAGGACCACATCCACAATCTAATGTGGTAATTTTACTGCCTCAATTATGTTAAATTAATAATGCATTATTAAAATAATTTCTGAACACTAATACTGGTAAAGACTTTTTGCCTCTAACTTAAAAACTCCTGATAAATCTGTACACAAACATCTGCAAACACAGATTATTACCAATAATTATCACTGAGATACAAATACATCAAGCCATCCCTGGCTGCAGTTGAAACATTTTCTCCAGTTGCTGAAAAAGCTCACAGCTTTCTTCACTTGATTTGACTCTTCAGTCAAGCTTTTCCTTCACCATGATTCACTGACACATCTATATATAGTTTCTCTTCATACACACCACTGTCAGTCAGTGGCTACTCACAGCACTGTTGCACGCATCTACTCGTGGTGCATAGTAAATTGTTTTGCAAGCAACACAAGCACAAATCAACTAGAACAGAAACCTACAGAATTCCAAGGTACAATGACTCCACAGTAGCCCAGAGAAATTAAATTCCCTGTGCGTTTCAGTCAACAGACTACAGTGCACAAGCACTGTTTTAAACCTGAACTGTTGAACAACTAGTGAATTCTTTTGATTTAAATAAGCTTATTTTTCAAATGCAACCTATGAGTAATTAAAATAATCACAGCAAAGGCCAGTCAAGCAGATTCATCTCAGCTAAGAATCGGAAACACTTTTTTGCTAATGTTTTAAAGATGACCAAACCACTGGAATGATATTAACACACACTATAAATTACAGTTTCTGGAAAGTACTAAACCATATTTTACCTGAATCAGCATCTTTAATCCCATTCATTCAGCCTATTAGTTCAGCAAAGCAAGACATAACAATTGTGAAGCAAATTTTACGAAAGATTTTCTCAAGCTTTTCTG
Source organism: Peucedramus taeniatus (assembly GCA_013400575.1). Classification (NCBI taxonomy): domain Eukaryota; kingdom Metazoa; phylum Chordata; class Aves; order Passeriformes; family Fringillidae; genus Peucedramus; species Peucedramus taeniatus. The sequence goes on along the minus strand of WBNO01004541.1, from coordinate 371,576 downwards.
GCCTTCAAAATCAGTAAATATCACATATAGACCTTATTATTAGTCCCAAATTACAAACCAATCTTATCAGAAATTGAAAATAAACGATAACCTTCTTGTACCAAATCAATTCTGACTACAAAGCTTTTGCACTTAAGCATGTATTTTACACACTTGAAGGCCACTTTGGATCGTTTTAAGTTCTCTTCAATCTTTTCCCTTTCACTAGCCAATAATTTGTGTCTAGGTTCTCTCAAAGTAAAAAGCTCATTCAGCTGCCTATGGAAAAAAACAGCAACACACCGTCTCCTTAAAGTTACACACATTTGGAAATAAAGGTGTTCATAGCATAGCTCCATATTAGGAAGCTAAACACCAACATATAATCAATTATAATCTCCAACTGGCATATTTTAACAGCTGTGGAATAAGCACATTTATTTACAAGGAAGAATTAAAATTCACAAATTAAAAAACTCCCCACATTATTCAAATCACTAGTACAGCATGATGTGCAGTAGTGTATTACCAAAGCATACAAAATGCTTTAAAGCTGCTGAACTGGATCAGCTACACAGCAGCCAATACATGCATCATCCTGTTCACACTAATGACTCAGACTCACAGCATCAGGGAGAGCTCCCTATATTGAACTACTGCCCAAAGAAGTCAATCTGATAAATGCAGAAAAACTACAGTACCACAGGGAGGAATCACTGGAAGTGCTTACTTTAATCCCACCTTTTTTCTTCCACCCTAGATAGATTTGGGTATGTTTGGCTTCTTACTGGTTTCAGGAAAGATTTCACAGTGTGAACCAATAAAAATGTCTATGTGTAGGTTTAAATGGCAGAATATCTAAGTGTTCAAAATAAGAAACAGTTCATCCTTAAACTGCAACACTGAACACATGAAACAATTAATGTGCAATTTGGGCCAACAGAGCATTACCAAGATTATCAGCAATGAGGAACAAGCAATACCAACACAATACCTACACTTAGACAAACCACACTGCTTGACTATGCCAGATGCACATAATCTTAATCGAGCCACAGGCAGTGTAACTACTGTTGCCATAAGCTGCACAGGATACCAGCTGGACTACACTTACTGCTATAAATTAAGGATATACTCTAAGAATAGCATTTTCCACACCGGCTGATGGTAAAATAGCCTATGACTATCAGGTAAAACATAAACCATTCCTTCTAAGAAAAAAAATGGAGACAACAAAAATACATTTAATATTTTACATGCAATTAAGAAAAACAAGGTAAACAACCTGTCATTACTGACATAGGTTTCATCTACTGCCAGCAGTAAGAAGGTAGTAGTTTTTATTTTTAACAAATAAAACTCAGTTCCCTTCCATAGGGTCAAAGATTAGAGCAGGCCAACTTTTACTTCAACACTACTAATGCAGTTCATTAATTTTCTTTTTTATTCAGAAATGAACTGGACAACCATTCTGCAAGGTAGCTACCCAAATACCCACGAATCCAAAAACTGACTCCTGCTTTGCTTTTATGTGGCTTACTCTGCCCCAAACCAGCATAATGTAACTGAAAGGAGCAAGAACAAAATCAACACTGTGCTTTGTAGAGATAATAAGAAAGTTCACCGGCATTTTAACCAAGAGAGCTCTTCTTAGTCAAGTGTGAAAGCAAGCAGTGGATAAGGCAAAACCAGTAACACAGCTCACTTGTTGCTACACTTGCCTAAAAATAAATACTGCTTTACAGTTGCTCTGAGTTGTTTCAAATCTGCTATGTTCAGTTACCTCGAGAATCAAATCTTCAAAGAGTGACTCTTATGCAAGAGTTTTATTCAGAGCATTTCCATTGATCTACCTGTAGAGGAAGTTCCCCTAACAAGCTGTAACACTTTTCTCCCTTCCTCAAGGAAAAATCTATCTCAAGCACAGATTGAAAAGTACATTGGGTTGTCTTAAATCCTCTTTCTATGAGAGAGGGAATTGATACTTTAATGGGTCATCAAGGGTGTGATGAAAGTTAATGCTGATAGTCTCTAAAGTTCATCACAGCATTTAAACTAAGAGAGATCTAAAGACAGTTTATGCTTTCCTCAGCTGGAAGTGCCAAGAAATCCTTAACAAAAATACACAAGAGCACAAAATATTTAAAATAAAAAAAGCCAAGGAAAATATGCTGGCTGAAATTAACTTCCCAATGAATCAGCCTTACACCCAGTGTTGTAGCAGATGCAAGATTTCAGATCAGCTTGAACTGTCTTAAAAAACCTACAGCTTAGTAGTTCAGCCTCTCCCATCCTTCACCACCACCAATGTTTCTACCAACAGGTAAACTGCAGGAGGAAAGCAATAAGCCCGAAGAAAACTAAGTCCCTAAACCAGTGTGTAACAAAACCAGGTAAGAAGCAGTGTGAGTAAAGGAACAAGGAGTACAAGAACAGCAAACCGGAAGCAGCAAGAGCATTGGGCTTAAAAGTGTCATGAACTGTACTTTGAGTACAAGCTGCTTTAAGAAGAGAATACTCTAAAAGAGTGGTGGATTTTGTTTTTTATTCAAAGCATAGCCACAAGTGATTTGGACACAAAAAATCAAAACAAGTCAACTAGATGCATTCCAGAATGTACACATGTTCACCTTCTACACGGATGTTCACAATTCACCTGAAAACTTTTCCATTATGTTTCTTGTCCTATTAAAGTAAATTTAATACTGTTCCTTAACATTATTTGGATTTCTCCAAAACACTCCAAACTTGAAGGAGATTCATTAGTTAAATCCAAGAGTTTTACCAAGATATCAAAGTAAACTTTAAAAACTGAAGAACTGTTAACAGGAACAGGATGTGCACACACACAGGAAGTCATCTATTTTCTCATTCTCTTCCTTTTGCAATCTTTCTTTAATGTAAGCATTACTTGTACTTTAGATCCTAAATTTTAACACTGCCATTAAAGACTGTGACACGTGTCTATATGAATTATTCTAAACTTCACAACAACTTTAGGATGTACATTAGAAATGAGTATTGCATGTATGCTAAAATGTAACTTTTCCACAAAATGCTATTGCATGCTAAGACAATTCTAAGCCTGAGCCAAGCCTCACAACAAAATGTTCTTCTGATTGAATACAAGCAATCTGTTTCAAAGCCATGAAACCATAAGGAACTCAGACATTCCAGAAGTTTGAATTAAAAAGAAACAGGGTATTTTGTGTTGTTATAAAAAGGAGATGGGTAACAAACATTTTAACAATGCTGCATCCCTGCTGACAGTAGGAAAAAAGTAGTGACAATTATAGTGCTAATATACCTAATATCTGGCTTGAAACTTGATATTCCTACACCAAGTTGTCTGTGCAAGGTTTTGGTTACCATCACTTACAACACTTCAGAAGCTGAAGCAAACACTTCTTCTAAGTACGTAAGCAGAGGTACATACAGGTTTTTTCTGCTTTGCTAGTCTGACAGGGCAAACGACAAAGAATAACAAGCTACAACAAACTTGGCTACTCACAATGTGAAACTTTTCAAGCTCTTGTATACCAAATTTACTTTAATCCATACCTCATGGAATATAAGTAGTGTATACGGAGTATTAAAAAAAAACAAAATTTGAGCTCACAAACAAGAAACACTCTCAGGAACACTATATGCCTTTGAAGAGAGGCCCTCTTTAAAGCACACAAAAAGTCAGAATGGCCAAGAACAAACAGTCGTAAGAAATGTAGCACCTCTTCAAAGGGTGCTCTGGAAAAATCACACCCTATGTAAAGCTCAATAAAGTGAGGAAGAGAGGGCAGTGAAGCAACAGAAGTCCCTGAAATGCAAGTAAATGCACCCTGTTCCCATAAAACATTTACAGTTCCTGTAAAGCTTGTAAAACCATTAATGCAGTATTCTGAATGTTAGTGAAGGGCTAAGTTCCACGCTTGATAACCGAGGCCATATCTTTACCATTTCATGTTTTCATGTTTGCTTGAAAACAACTCCAATACTAAAATTCTTCCCCTGCACATCATCTAACGTCTTAGCAATCAAGAATTATCACCAAAGAACAAGTGTGTCACTCAAATACTTTCAGCAAGGACTGCATGAGTTGTTTAGTGCCTGAAACGCCAAATATTAATCCCCAATGTCAACAAAATATAGTTTTTTATATAAACAATGAAGGCAGTAGTCTACAAGAACAAGAGTTCCTTTGTGGACACCAATTACAAAATTAATTTGTACAGCAGTGGTTGTTCGAGTTTTCAAAAGTGCTTTATATTGTTCAGTCATTATACAATTCTTTACATCATAGAAAAAGAATACCTACCATTTGACAGCTAAGTTTTGCACCTCACCATTTTTATCTTCCAGTAATTTCAAAATCATCTTCACCACCTTTCTTTCACTGTCATCATCCAGCTTGATAGAATCTTTCTGTAGTTCTGTCATCAAGTCATTAGTAGCCATAAACCTGACAAAAGATGTGAGATAATTATTGCTAAAGGGATATGGGATATTCACAGTGCTCAGGACTCAAGATTCTCAGTTTCCATATTTTTTTATCAAACAAATCGTATTTCACATTGAATTATTATTGTCTGTTTTGTGATGCAAGTAGCATTTATAAAACAGAAAAGAAGAAAAACTGTATTTGAAAATGACAATAACTGAGTTAGGTCATCACCTTTCTCTTATGAGAACAGCTACATATTTTACTTCCAGCATTTACATTATATTCCACATGAGCTCCACAAAGAAAAACTGACACTTTCACAGATTTTAAACAGTCCCTTCATAACCTATGCTGATGTTGTAAAAAACAAGCTTTTTTTAAACTTTGTTCAAAAAAAACCTCATGCAGAGCTACATTTAAAACAAGTTTTAAGCAAGAAGAAAAATATAGTTTCTCAAACACTGTCCCATAAAATTCACAAAAGCCAAACTTTAATTAATGGAGAAATAAAAGTTAAGCTTATGTTCCATGTGTTTTTCATTTTCTTGTCTTGTACAGACTAGCTTGTTTACAGCCCAGAAAACAGCTGATCACATTTATCCAGCCCACAATACAGGGTGCCACAGTAAAAAACAAAATGAATTCTTGAGAGATCAAGCAAATAAAAAAATCTTTCATATCAATTAATTTACTATTTAATAACAGTCATATCCACCAATAGAAGAACATACTGAAAAATTACTTTCCAAAAATATTGCCTTTATGCCTTCTGTTTCTTTTCCTTCTGAAGTCTGTTTCACAATCCATTTTTCTTTTGTAAGTGGTCTCTCTTCTCAGAAGCAGCAATACAGATGTATTACTCAATTACAAATCCCACTGGCTTCAGTACTGACACCAACCCCCACTAAAAACTCCAAACAAGGGTTGTAGTTAAACAGTTAAGGGTGACATTTGGACTTCAGGCACATCAGCCTCAAGCAGACATCACTTTAGCTCAGGTCATGCTTGGAAGGTTATCTCTGCAGCTTGACGTGCCAGATACTACTTTTTACTGAAAATGAAAGCCAAGACTCTGCATAATCTTAATATACATCACAAATGCCAGATGCCTAATCTCACATAATGGACCTCAACTTGTCCTGTCTTTTAATAATTCGAGTCTAATGGACTCAAGGTGCTCCTAAGATAAGACCTCACCCCTTTTTCACTCACTCCAACAGTCCCACTGAAGCAAGCCTGCAGTCTGACAGGAACCAGATGTGCACAAAAACAGGCTGTGGATGCAAAGCATCGGCTTTAAAGCACAGTAATGAAAAAGGCTACTTGGTAAGCAAAGGTAACAGACAGGACCTAATTTAAGGATATACATGAAGTCACACAGTACTAGAATACTCAAAAAGCGTCTCCAAGTCACTGCCGTATTTATCTCCTTTTCTTAAAAACTGGATAGCCTCCTCTCCCTTCCTTGGCCAGTAGCTCCTATTTCCTAGCCTTAGAAGGTCAGGTCCACTCATCACCTACTTGTCAGTTCCTAAGCTGAGCAGAGCATGCACATCCTCGGTGCACCAGCAGCCTCTGCACTCAACTAAAGCAGAGTTCTCCTGGTAGAGTCCTCCACTGAAACACGCAAACCAACCCAAACACCACAATGGGGTGGGGAGACCAGGCAGCTTTAGTGTAAAGCAGCTGGTATTCAGAAATGTAGTTTTAAATCATTTCAATCCAACTTTTAGTCACAACTCCCCCTGCCTGCACATCAAACTTTACCTAGTGCAAAGCAGGCAGTGTGTCAGCAGCTCCTCACACCCTGTACTCAGAGCAGTCATTCTCCTGCTGCAGTGAGGACGCTCCTTCTCCCACAGCCAAACTGTGACCTGCCACCTTACCTGACTGCCCATTTTAGAACTTAAGCCCAAGCTCCCATGTGGACAATACAATCACAAGTATGTACACCTTCCAAGAAGTACATACTCCAGCTCTGCATTGGACAGGTCAGTTTATCCAAAAAAATGAGGATTATGTTTTACAGTAGACTGCTTACTTGAACGGTTGTTTTACACTCTGCTCCCTGATGTCAACAAGATAACTACACTGTCCCTATTCAAACAGACATGAACTAAGAACAAATGCACTAACAATTACTGGAACTAAATACTACTTTATCCATTATGCAAATACACAATACACATAAAGTTTCATAACATTAAAGTTTCATAAAACTCCGTAACACCCAGCTGGTAAAGGTCTATCCTCACTCTTTTTCATGGTTTGTAACATTAGATTTTAATCTATGTTAAGAATTTTGTTTTTAATATTTGAGAATTTCAAAGTTGTTCACAGCTACTAAAGCAGAATTTCTGAAGTGTGCTCTACTAAAGGAACTACACAAGAAGTTTTAATTACACACAGCTGGGAGGAAAAAAGTCTTTGCTACAATTGCATTGGACAGGTATAACCTACCCCTTCTATACAGAGTTTTTAACTCATAAAAAGTATTTATCACAAATCCACTGGAACTTAATCTAAGTCGTCCTCCCCTAAGTACAAAATGGAAATTTCACTTAATCACAGAAACAAATTAGTATGAAAACAGTAAAAAAATTTGTAACATTTAGAAGAAAAAAATGTTAAGTCTAGTTTCAGAACAAAGAAATTGGGCAATTTTAGTCTCTTTTTAGACCAATCAGTTTGGTATTTTATTTCCAAAATTTCTAGCCTGAACTCTCCAGGTAATATAATGCTATTAAAATTTGAAATAAATTGACATAAAAATCCCATATCAAATTTGTGTCCAGTACTAAAACACTCTGTCAAAACTTAATAAGATTATTCAAATTCCAACTCTGTATATCACCACCTCTGCTTTCCTTTAGATTTCAATATATTAAGAAGAGACTTGTTTGGATGTCATCTACTTTAATCATAAACCAAGTACTGTGATGCTGCAGCAAAGCAACAAAAAACAAGTGTATTTTATGCCTTTTCCCTGTTTTGTTGATATACTCTCATTGACAAGTAAAGCCTTCAAACTTGAATTTCTGATTGCACTCAATACCAAAACAATGTAATTCTTTTCAACCTAATGCTTTACCAGAGATACTGTGTAAATGTATTATCTCTGCTGTTTTTTAACAGTTTACTTGTATTATTTAATTTTCTGATATTTTACATTTTATCTGATATTAATTTATTACAAATTAAGTAATTGGTCCAATGAAAAGTAGTGCTCCTGTGACAGATCCTGAACTCAAAATTAAATTCCAGTCTTGTCCCAGTAAAACTTAGCTGGATTTCTCTCTCTGGATACACAGGGGCAGTATCAAACTACATGAGGAGCACAAAACTCCAGTGTCTAAAAGACACAGCATCCAGAAGGATGTGAGCTTAGGATCACAGAATTGTCTGGGTTGGAAGGGAGCTCTGCAGATCATCCAGTCCAACCCCTCTGCAAAGACAGAGCAGGTGACACAGGAACATGTTCAGATGGAGTTTGAAAGTCTCCAGAGAGGGAGACTCCATGACCTCCCTGGGCAGCCTGTTCCAGTGCTCTGCCACCCTCAGTTAACAAAGCTCTTCCTCGTGTTGAGATGAAACTCTGTGGTTTAGCTTATGGCCATTCCTCCGAGTCCTGTCACTGTGCACCACTGAAAAGTGTGTAGCACCATCCCCTTGGCACCCACCTTTGAAATAACTATATGCACTAATGAGGTCCCCTCTCTTCTCTACACTAAACACACCCAGCTCACTCAGTCTCTCTTCATAAGGGGGATGCTCCAGCCCCTTTATCATCGTGGCCCTCCACTGCACCCTCTTGAGTCTGTCGTGCTGGCTATCCCTTCCTCCTTCTATCCGTAGAATCACAGGATCCACGATTTTTGAAGTTGGGAAGAGACGAGGGAGGTCACCTCATCCGACCTCTGCTGCTAAAGGCAGGGTTAGCGACAGCTGATTGCCCATGGCTTCGTCCCTTCGGCTTCTGAGCGTCTGCAAGATCAGGAATTCGGACCTCCACCCTCGCCTGTCCCCACGAGAGTCAGCAAACCTGGCGGCCGCTCGGCTTCTCCGGGCCGCTGGAGATCCCTGCCCACGATGCGTGGAGGCCGCGGCGCTGCCCGCACCGCCGCGCCCCGTCCTTCAGGGGCAGCGAGGAGGGGGGCTCCCCTCACGGGAACTTTCTTCCCGGGGTAGCACCGGCAGATCGGCACGCAGCCCCGCAGCCGCGGCGCGGCCAGCCCGGGCCCGCGGCACCGGCCC